>BTPG01000002.1:227295234-227430830 GCA_036245525.1 Semisulcospira habei | reverse complement strand
AGTGCAGACAGTAGGGAGAGTTTTAAAAAGGCAAATACAGGTGAATGGACAAAGGGTAGACAGAAACACATGCCCCAGAATAGAGAGAAAAACCCACCCTGTGGGGCTGACCAGGGTGACCATGGGAACTAAAAAATATCTAACCCCACCCAAGTCCCCCAGGGCAGACCCGGGTGGGGATAAGTTTTAGAAACTCATTCTTCTGTTTTAATTCCAGGGGTGTGGAAAAAACTTGACAAGCTGAGTCTGGCGACCAGACCTCGAACCTGGAGGCCTTTCAAAGCTTGCTGCTGCACTTCGCTCCCAAGCACACTGCCTTCAGTTGGCTGGGAATGCGAACAAGGTCAGTCTCCTGTGTATTCTCAGGGTTGGGCTTTGGATGCAGTGCAGGGCATCTTCCTGCTAGATAGAATTAGTTTTCTGCAAGGCATTGTGCTGCGAACTGTGAAAAGGGCTGCTCATTGCAACAGAGGATATGGTCACAGTTTATGCACTGCCTTGTTTAATGTAAGGGGTTCAGTTCAGAAGAATGCCGCAATGTCATACAGAGATTGTATGTCGCTATAGATGGTATCACGGGTAACTGATGCATGTATTTATTCTGGAAAGGTGTCCTGCATATCTGTATAATTCATACTGCTACCATCATACTGAAGAGACCACTGGACTCATGTTGTGTGATCTTGCTTACATGCAAAGCATCAAACTTGTTTGTCTATTATTAGTATTAACTGCCATTCCACCATGGATCTCTATTATACCTACTATATATGTGTTACAGGCACAAACTGGCGGCCATGCATTATAATGAAAACAACAACAGGGACCAAGGAAGGAGAACCAAGATTCCAGGTCTACTATGGCAAGGCCAAAAACTGAAGCGCATGTAAGGCCAGTCACAACAAAACACACATACAGTAAAGAAACTGTTATGTTACCATACGTTATTTGAATTACAATGGCAAACACTGCTGTCATTTAAGATGTTATGGACGTGGCGCCTGCAGGGTGATGTCAACTTGTAATGCGCATCCACTCCATGCCAGCAGCAGGGCGCATCAACATAAAAAATGGAATCTAAAATTTGAGACTTGTCCTCGGAAAGACTATAGTTGCAATGTCATCACTTTCCTTGCATTTTTCCCCCACCCAGGTCTGCCCTGGGGGACTTGGGTGGGGTTAACTACTTTTTAGTTCCCCGGGTCACCCTGGTCAGCCCCACAGGGTGGGTTTCCCCCTCTTTTCTGGGGCATGCGTTTCTGCCTAACCTTGGTTCATTCACCTGACCTGTAATTTCCTTTTTTAAACTCTCCCTACTGTCTGCGCTGCCTGTAACTCTTGATATTGGATGTGTGTTGCTAAATGGATTTGGTTTATTTAGCATATTAGACTGGTTGGCGACATACATTCAAAATTCTGTTTAGTTTTTTTTTTTCACAAGCAGTGCAGGCACGTCCTGAGAAAGTCTTGTTGCTGTCCGGACGTTAAGCTATGTACAACCATCCTTGCATTCTGGGTGCTGTTTACTACCTATCGAAATTACAGCTGTGCGTTTATTGTAATGTTGCACTGAGATATCCGAATTTCTGTTTATGTAATTCTAGCCCCAGTTGTTAAGTGGAAAAGAATCTGATATTAAGTTATTTTTTCTAGGATATGCTGTTAAACTGCAAGGGGCCCTCCTCCAGAGGCACAGTGCAGGTCCTGGGGACCCTCCGCAAAAGCATCGACTACATCCGAGAGGAAGGGTCTGGCTACCTGACCGAGAAGGCAGTCCGTGTGCCAAGAGATGAGGCGGTAGCCAAGCATTTACATAGGTTTCGCCCCAGACAGACCATGTGTGATGGCAGTGATGTCCCCGACGCTGATTTTGATGGCCCTGCAGATGATAGTTATCTGTCAGAGTTACTTTTGTTGTTGCAGGTTTTGCTGGATGCAGGCCAGCTCAGCGGTTTTGTCTTTTGCTGTAATAATTGCACAAAGAAATTTCCATCTCATGGTCAATAAAGTGATTTGTTATTGTAACTGTCAGCGTGCAAAGAGCACACTGTCAGCACTTTTTTTTTAAATAGCTGATTTCAAAGATACCTGATGCATGTATTTATTCTTTTGCAACATGGAAAGGTGTTCTACATGTCTGTACGATTCATACTGCTACTGTCATACTGAAGAGAACACTGGACTCGTGTGATTTTGCTAACATGCAAAGCATCAAACTTGTTTAACTATTATTAGTATTAACTTGGACATGCTAGGACAGGTTGTGGATTGACTGCGATAGTTCAAGGCTGGCAGCAGAATAGTTTGGCGTCTGCAGGCACAAGCAATTCTATCTGTGAATTATAATGGTCAATTTGTCCTGACCTTGACATGTATCTCGAAGGAAAATAATTTATAATCTCATCCTCAGCATGTGGAAAACTCTAAACAGAAAATTGAATGCATGTTGTTGGATGCACTATAGTAAATACTGCAATGTTTCTTAAATAATGAAACATGAAAAATATATTTTATTTATTCAATGAACATGATTGGTGGCTTTTTTTCCTTCCTGTTCATCCGAATGCATAAACCTGTTGATTAAAATGATAACCTATATATATATATATATATATATATATATATATATATATATATATATATATATATATATATATATATATATATATATATATATATATATATGCTCATGGGTGAAGTTGGCAAATGTGAAATACAGATTCAGAAAGAGGACTACTTTGCACTTTCCAAGCATCTTTGTTGCTTTGTCTTCAACATAGGTGTGACATTCCTATTTTTCTTTTAGCGCATAGGGTTTACTTTGTAAATATGTAAGCTTCCATACACAAGAGTAATAATGTACTGTTTTCTGTCTTTCCATCTGCCAACTTGTACACATGAATACTTGAGCATAAGAAATGTGACCCAATAGATGCACAAATTTAAATCGAGTTTTTGTACATGCATACTTTTGACACATAATAACATGCACACCCCTTGCTGCATTTCTTTTGCTCACTAATAGTCACCAATGTTACCTCTCTGACAGAATGGGTACATAGAACTGGTCTAAGTAATGAACAAGCCAAAATAGTTAGCTTTACAAATTTTTATTTCATCTACATGCACTCTCAGCATAATTCACCCATTTGTGCATGGTAGTTATCTGTCGGAGTTACTTTTGTTGTAGTAGGTTGTGCTGTATGCAGGCCAGCACGTTTTTTTCTTTTGCTGTAATAATTGCACAATGAAATTTCCATCTCGTGGACAATAAAGTGATGTGTAATTGTAACTGTCAGCGTGCAAAGAGCACACTGTCAGCACTGTTTTTTTTTTTTTTTACTACCCGATTTCACAGATACCTGATCCATGTATTTATTATTTTGCCACCTGGAAAGGTGTTCTACATGTCAGTATGATTCATACTGAAGAGACCACTGGACTCGTGTTGCGTGATTTTGCTAACACATAAAGCATCAAACTTGTTTATCTATTATTAGTATTAACTTGGGCAGGTTGTGGATTGACCGTGATATTTCAAGGCTGGCAGCAGAATAGTTTGGCGTCTGTAGGCGCCAAGCTATTCTGACACTATCTGTGAATTATATTAAAAATAATGGTCAATTTGTCCAGACCTTGACAAGGATCTCGAAGGAAAATAATTTGCAATTTCATCCTCAGCATGTGATGAGTTAACAGTTTGCTCATGAGTATGAATGTGGAAAACTCTAAACAGAAAAATGAATGCTTGTTGTTGGATGCACTGTAGTAAATACTGCAATGTTTCTTAAATAATGAAACATGAAAAATATATTTTCTTTATACAATGAACATGACTGATGGTTTTTTTTCTTCCTGTTCATCTGAGTGTGTGACCTGTTGATTAAAATGATCACACACACACGTATATATATGCTTGTGAGTGAAGTTGGCAAATGTGAAATAGAGATTCAGAAAGAGGACTACTTTGCACTTTCCAAGCATTTTTGTTGCTTTGTCTTTAACGTAGGTGTGACATTTCTAATGAACAAGCCAAAATAGGTAGCTCTAGAAATGTTTACATCTACATGCACACACACAGCACAATTCAACCCTTTCTGCATGCCGACATTGGTACGATCTACAAGACCTGTGCCTGCATGCAGACATTGGTGCGATTTACAAGACCTGTGTCTGCATGCCGACATTGGTACGATCTACCAGACCTGTGCCTGCATGCAGACATTGGTGCGATTTACAAGACCTGTGCCTGCATACCGACATTGGTACACGCACATGGGGATTAATGAGCTAAAGGTAGTCGTTGTATGCAAGTTCTTGTGGAAAGCGGGTTTGTCGGCTTCTGTCCACAAATTTAAAGCCCTTGTAGCCTTTTTTCCCTGCTGGAAATCTCTCACGAATCTTGTGCATGGCACACGATGGCATAGGCTTTCGTTTGTGTTTTCCAAGCCATCCGTAACACCAGCGGATGACTTGCCTGTATGCTGTGTATCTCATGGTCCTGTAACACATAATGACGGATTCAAAGTAAGCGTTTTTTGCAGTAAAAGCAAAATATCACTACCAATTTCATGCTATTTTCACAAACACACATATTCTCAATGTCGCAGGTCTGGTCACTGAAAACCTGAAAAACAAACCATGGGTGATGGTGTACCTAGGGTGTAGTTTCGTCCTGTATCCCACTTAATTTTCACTGGTGAGGTGGGGAACAGGCTCCACTGGAACAGTCTCATTATATGTATACACTGTCTCATGTGACAGAGTATTGCATGGTAAAGTGAAAAGTATGGTGACAACACTAATAAGTTATGTACTAACGTAGTACTAGCAGTCGACTAGTAGTAGTAGTAATACTGAAACAGTGACCACTGCAACTTTATATAACTTTATCATAATAGTACAAATAAAAATCTTTTTCACAGAGCAGTTCCACCCCACCTCCCCACACAGACTTGACCGCACTATTTTAAGTACTCACTGTCATGATTTTTAGTGCATGTATTAATTCAGTGGAAAAGTACCATAAACTATTCATCAGACTGCTCCCACCTCCCTTTCATTTTTCTTGCCCTTAATCACTTCACATAGATCTTAAATTTCTTTAAAGTCTTGCAGATATTTGTTCCTGTAGATATTGTCCCACACACAAACGCCAGAAGTAACTCACTCATCCTTAGTATGTTGCCTTTCTGCTTCATTGTTCTGTCGCATTTGATAGTAAGCCATGCACAGCACATCCATGTTTAGGCATACTGCTGCCTAGTGATGCAGGAAAATTCAGTGTTGGCCTCCACCTTGCTATCTTCAATCCGTTCGTGAAAACAGTCATCCTCAAGGCAACAGAATCTGTTGACCCGAGCACCTGAAGACATGGGAAAAGATAGTTTTCTGGTCAAAATTGCATTTTAAATATTCAGATACCAGCTATTAGTATTAGTTTACAGCTTGTGAACCAATCCATTCGTGCACCTGGATATATATCTCATAAGTGTGTGTACACACATTCCAGCACCCTATAAACACAGCAGATCAAACCTTTCAAGTGTATTACTTGAACTGAAGTACACATTCTTGAACAACAAATAAACTTGTGGATCAAATCATCAATTGATGCATTTAGTGGCAATTCAGAAATGATACCTTTATTTACAAAACAACAAAAAAGCAAACAAACAAAACACAGTAATAAGATTGAGATAACCATTCAATTTTTGTTTACATTAGCATAGGTCACTAGGTGCAGTGAACATGCTGTGAGAAACGAGGTAGTCTTAGGCAAGCCTCTGAGCATACGGTAAACTTAAGCAATGTCGCATCATTAACTTCGACATTAATAACGACGATAATAAAACACAAGTGCACATGAAAACGTAATCTAATACGATGAATGTATTATACTATGTATGCTTACCAGCCCGTGGGGTTTTCGCTGCGCACTGGATTTTCCGGCGTGGTTGGTCTTTCTACGCTCTTTTCCATTTGTCTGTGCAAGAGGCTCAAACATATAAGGTTTGAGGCCTCGCGGTGCACCTGCTTCAAAACACTCATTTTCCGACGAATCCACGTCATAAGAGTCCAAATCAGAACTTTCAGCTGATGAGCTCATTTTCTCTGTCACAAGTTAGCACGCTGTCCGGCTAGGCGTAAACAAACCGAGATCAGGCCTGTGATGTCACTTCCGCCGAGCGGCAAATCTGAAAATTTGTTCGGCAGTCTCCGGAACCGGGTACCGTGAATTAGAGACGATTTGTGACTTCGTATGTGTTTTTCTGCTTGAACTGTACACAAGTAAGTACACTTTGTGGACTGAAAGTGACTTTGATATGTTTATTTTGTGGCTGATTGATAGTAAGTTGGATTCATTGCATCAACACGAAGCCCCATGCCGAAATGGTAAGCGACCCATCGCTGGGACCACCATTTTACTAGAGAGCTGCCCTTTAAGGCTCACTATTTAAGATCGCTACTGGCGTATGGACGGATCAACTGAGCTGAGAGACGGAGCATGTCTGCATCTGTCCTCCCTCTTCTCGACCCCGGCTTCTATTATTAGCCGGCCTTGAACGAGATTGTTTTTTCCCCCTCTCGGCCCGCAAAGCTATTATATACAATTTTTTTTTCACGTCACGCAGCTTTCGCGTTACGTGTGTCAGTGCTGGTACATGATTTTAGATCTTACGACACTTGAACCGCAAGGCAATAAATTACAAACCCGGCAGCACACGTTTTAACTTTCGATGATCATTATTTTCCTATTTTCCTAGTTAGTAATGCCGATAATAGCGGGCCGAATCGCTAAAACTAAGTCAACAACATATGTAAAATACTTAGATCTTCGTGATCCCCTCGACTTATTGCAGGCTGGTGGAAACCACGACAATCTATGCCTCAGAGTCAGCCTCCGTTGGTGGAAATTAGGTTAACACATTCAAGACGTAGCACATTTGTGTATCTGGACGGGGCACGTCTCGAATGAGTGAAAAGAAAATAAATCAGTTTTTCGGCCGACCACGCCTCCGCTTTTTCTGGCGTCATTTCACCCCCTGCCTTCTTGGCTTTTCTTTGCTTGTCTTTTTATCAAGAACCTACATCGAATTCATTTCAGACAGATCCCACCAAAAGGTGCGAAGGCTCATGCTTCTGGCCTCATTCACTCACGCGATTCGTAGGCGGAGGAGCAAAGCAAGAGTTCTGTCTCCGATGTTCTATTTCTGTCCCATCCACTTCGTCTTTCGTCCTTCACACACCTTTCATCCACAAAAAGGCACCGACTTTCATAGGCACTCCAGCCGCAAGGACTTTCATGAAAATATAATTATATGCCTGTTGCTGATCGCAACTGACTCCACCTGTTCCTCAGATTAAGGGCCTCATTAAGGGTGAACACTCCCCCCCCCCCCCCCAACCCCCCGAAGCAAAAGACCATCGGGCCGACATCGGCCGCAGTCGGCCCGCGCACAGCCGTGCACGGGCCCAATTCGGCCGACGTCGGCCCGAAAACCTCTGCTTACTTGGTCCCCGCTTGTAACGCAGAGCTGAGATCGTTGAAATACAGCACAAACACATGGTGCAGTTGCATAACAAGATGCATACACACAAGTATAATATTTGCCCTTCCACAGTATGGCGTGCAAATCATCGAAAACACCCTTGTACCTGTCACTTGTCAAGAAGCCCTGATCCTCATGACGCGAGTCCAACAAGGAGCATAAACCCTGCAGAGTTTTGTTGCACACTGGAAGATGAATATATACGAGGCGAGATTTAAAAAAAATAAAATAAAAGCAATGAGATGTGTCTTAGAAACGAAACTATGGGTCCAATTTACTTGATATTTTCACAGTTTGTAATAGTACATAATATTATCCTCAGCTGCTGACAAAAAAAAATGTGCATACTCCACGGGTCAAATATAAACAATGACAGCTACCTACAAGTTTAAAATGAGGAAAATTTTGAAGAAAATAATGCAGCTAGGCTCTTTGCATCAGAGGCTGCCCACTCCTGAACGGACAGATGGGCAGGATATATATATATATATATATATATATATATATATATATATATATATATATATATATATATATATATATATATATATATATATATATATATATATATATCAATGTAAGCTTACCAGCCTGGAATTCCATAGCATTAGCACAGCAAGAGCATTCTCAGAATTGAAATGAAAAATTACATCCTTTGGAGCTAATCTGAGTGCATTTTTGGCTTTGGGCGACGCCTTTGTTTAAAAGTAAAGAATAATTACACCACAAAATTGCCTAGGTGTTGCCTTTTCAAAATTTGTCCGTCTTCTTCCACTGCAACACTACATAAGCTTTAGGGATGCAGTGTAAATTCTGGAGGCGGCTTCTAGTACATGTGTTTGCAATTTTCAGGTTACGCCGTATGCCTACCTGAAGAGCCCTTCCTTGGGGCGAAACCGGTCGAAGGTGGCAAAAACAAAAATCTACCCAGCAGGTCCAAGATCTGTTTGGTAATATTTATATACTACTCCCTCCTCGGGGGAAGGTCAGGATATATTTTCCAGCGGATTGCGGGGCACCTGGGGGTAGTCCCTATTGCTATATGCAATATATATATATATATATATATATATATATATATATATATATATATATATATATATATATATATATATATATATATATATATATTCTTTACTTTTAAACAGGCGTCGCCCAAAGGCAAAAGCGCACTCAATCAGATTAGCTCCAAGGGACGCAATTTTTCATTTCAATTCTGATGAAATTCGTTTAGATTTTGACAGGATTGTCTCAGAGTTTCACTCTTTTAACACTATAGAAAGTAATTTATGATCTTTGATAGTCCACTCTTTTCAAGCACAGCTGTATACATCACTGTAACAATGACGGCATACAACCGCATGACTAAAGATACAAAGGCTGAAATTTGTTTTGATACACATTTTATTTATGCGGCTCTGGTAGGTTAACCCTTTGGCTGTCGGTAGAGTTCATTGCGATGATTAAGGCAGGAATCATCGCGACAAAAAACGCGTTACGACAACTAAAGGGTTGACTCTCATTACTTCTTGATCATTTTTCGTACACTGTTTGCTGGTGTGAATTTGCACCTAACGGCTCCTGGCCGTAAGGTCTAAAATGACAGACCTGCACGTATATACTATCATGAGTTCCTGTTGTGGCTCAAGGAAAGCCACGCGTGTGGGCATCACGGAATCCATGGCAGTAGGTATATATATCAACGACACTATCTTTTTCACAATCTATCCACAGAAGGACCACGTGAACCCTTTGGTTGTCGGTAGCAGTGTTTGTCGCGATGATTCCCGTAGGAATCGTCGCGACAAAAACAGCTACCAATAGACAAAGGGCTAGAAAGGGCATTGAAGATCAACACGTCTCTTGCTGACAGAAAAACAACGAGTCACGACTCTTCGAAAGCAAAGGCAAACACATTTGCTTACCATTTTCTTCATGGGGGATTTTATTACGGGGAACGATCCTGCACAAGGGGTCACATAGCGGACGAGCGCTGTCGAAATAAATCGGATTCAAAGAAGATCTCGTGTGTGAACCCGGAAGAACCTAGGAAAATATGCCGCACGATCGTTTTCCTCCAAGCTGCTCAATAAAATTCTCATCTACCTGTACGTAAAACCGCTTTCACATTCAGCCCGAAAGGTGGGCGATGGATCGGCAATCTCATAGTTCAATGGAAAAGCGCTCTTGAAGGAAACCAAACTAATCAGCACTACTTTGAGTGTATGTGGCCGATTTATCGTACGGAGCACAGCACTACTTATCGCTAGCACTACCCATTGCCAGAAAGGTATATACTTACTTTTTTATGCTTTTTTTTTTTTTTTTTTTTTTTTTGGGGGGGGGGGGGGGGTTGCTTACTGGGTAGTTCAAATGATGCTATGATGCTATCGACACCTTTTTGTTTCCGAGTACAGCTGTGGGGAGACATACAACTATTGATACACAATACTACCGGGACGGACTCACCCGATCACAGCACGTGAAGCGATTATGGAACAAACAAACTCAGGCTAATGGGCGCAGCTACTATTCACACTTATCGTCGGATCGCAAAAGACTTTTTTTTTTTATGCAGGAATCATCGCGACGAAAACCGCTACCGACACCCAAAGGGTTACAGTGAAACCCACGCAAATACTACATTTTACAAGAGATTTTTTTTAAAAAAGTCGATAGTATACAAGTAGTGCTGATTTAGTCCCTCATAATAATAATTAATAATAATAATTAGCACATTAAATAGGCGCTTTATCCCAATTGAAAATCGGCTCATAGCGCCGCCGCGAACTGAACCCAACAAGCACGCTCACGTGAATCACGCGCATTCACTCACACACTGTACATAAACACAGAACATTCACGTGGTGCTAAGGGCAAGCTCAAGCGAGCTACTGTAGTTTTTGGAAATTCAAAATCGTTTGTATTTGAAATTTGATTAAGTGGGCTGAAACTGATACCAAAGTCGTGGGGGAGGAAAGAGCCGGAGTACCCGGAGAAAGAACCCCCGACGGTCCGCCCGAATTAACGGTGACACTTACTAGAGGAGAAAAATCCGACGCCGGAACCCGTAATCGAACCTCACACCTTTAGCATTGGTGGCAGGCGCCTTAACCACTGCGCCACGGACCGCCCTTAGTGCAAAAGACATCGACTAACATGGCCCTGTAGCCTCTGGGGCTATAGGATCTATGCTTGCTGAGGGTGTTATTTGTGGGATAACCAAAAGTGATTTGAAACTGCTCTTACCTGCGGTTCCGCCAATTCAATTTCAAATTACTGTTGCAATCCTTTGTGGGGGTCCGACTGAATCAGTGAATACACAGATAAATCTCAGCTCAAAAGGTAATACTAGTCAAGTGGACTGAAGAATGAAAACAAGTATCCAACGGAGAAAGAAACACGCTTAGAAAAGACGGGTACAACACAATTTATTAATATTTCGGGTAAATACCCTTTGTCAAAATAGACAAACAAACAAACAGAGAGATTAGCCGCTACTTATCTTCATTGGCAGAAGGAATGTGGCAATTACACGCTTGGCAGTCACCTTTTTGGTCTGGATTGAAGAATGAAAAGTATACTCAGTTCCGTACCAAACCAGCAGTTCTTTTATTAGGTAGTAGGTTAGACAAAAGACATCCTCTACGGAGAACTGGCAGCTGGGAGAAGAAACACTGGTCGCCCCAAGCTACGATTTGTAGATGTCTGCAAGAGGGACATGAGAGCAGTGGACATTGACAGTGGGTCCTGGGAACGCCTTGCGGATGACCGTGCAAAGTGGAGAAGTATCCTCCACCAACACCTCAAGTCAGGGGAAGAGAAGATGTCGAAAGCAGCGGCAGACAAGCGGGCACACAGAAAGGAGTGCAACAACTCCATGAGACCAGAGACCACGTACATTTGTGATCTTTGCAGCAGGGACTGCCGCTCCCGCATTGGCCTCTACAGTCACAAAAGATGCTGCTTCAAATCCAGCTGAGCAGGCAGTCAGATCAGAAAAACTAGGATGCATCATCTATGGTCGATTAAGATCGACAGAGGCCCATTAGAGAGAAGTAGGTCAGTTTAGACAGTGCGGTACACTGTCAGCGTCAGCCGCTGCCGATTTACACGTTCGATCTAACAATTATACTGATTAACAACAACAACAAAAAAAAAAAAAAACGCGAAAATTTCAAACGTTGTTTCCCACACTAAAACATCTTAACTGTAAAGAGTTAACTTGCACACCATGCAGACCGATTTTTAACTGGTTGGCAGTACTCAGATACCTGTCACACAAGTTCACTCTTAACAGTTAAAGATGTTTTAGTATGGGAAACAACATTTGAAATTTTCGCGTTTCTTTTGTTGATCAGTATAGTTTGGCCTAGAAATGTCGTCACGTCCAAACACATGGGGGAAATGGGAGGGAGGGAGGGAGGGAGGGAGAGAGAGAGAGAGAGAGAGAGAGAGAGAGAGAGAGAGAGAGAGAGAGAGAGAGAGAGAGAGAGAGAGAGAGAGAGAGAGAGAGAGAGAGAGACTCGGTTACAGGACTTTATAGTACAGTCATATCGTCTCGACATAAATCAGAAACAACATGAATATAAAAGACAAAGAGGGAGGTCGAGTATATACGTACACACAAACAAAAACAAAACAAAACAAAAAAACAAAAAATGGGGGGGGGGGGGGGGGGGGGTAACGCCCGCAGGGCATTCCACATCACCTTAAATTATATTTTGGCGTGTCATAGATGAACATTGTATTTAATTTGTTACACAAGTTAATGGCCCACTACCGCCGTACTGTTCAAAGATACACCCATTGTCAACAGTATCTACTGCAAACTCTTTTTGGCAGTGCGGGAAAGCCTCATCCCAGCCAGAACCTGCCCCTTTAAAACACACAAACAAAATAGTCAGTCGTGTGTGTGTGCGTGTCTGTATATATATGTATGTATATATATATATATATATATATATATATATATATATATATATATATATATATATATATATATATATATATATATATATATATATATATATATATATATATATATATATATATACACACAATGTCTAGCCAACGAGGTTGGGCCATATTGCAAAGATCATAAAGATCATGTCACTATTGACGTGTGATGTCCTTGCGTATCATGTGTCCATGAGATAAAACGAATGACTAGATTTGCTTTTGGAGCACCCGCAGAGCGCCCTCTCGTAATAAAGTAATACTGGAACAAACCGCGATATATATAATATATCTGTCATGACACTTCAAAGTTGATGCCTTAATAGCCTAGAAATGCAAAGTTGATCAGCTCCCTCCCCTCCCGCCCCCCCCCCCCCCCCCCCTCCCCATACCCCTCTCCCACACACACAAGCCTGTAGTGTAGTGTTTAAATGACATCTCTCAAATTCGGATATTTCTGCTCGAATGTTCTGCACGTCAAGTTGTAACTGTCAGCCCAAGTATCTAGATCTGTATGAAACAATTTACATGACATTGGGGTTATACTAACATGTTCCGTTGTCGTTATATTTCAGGTGTTACGTTTAACTCAGCCCTCTGCTGAACACCCGGTTGTGCTCTCCATATGAAGTAGACAGGCATTTGCCCAATAAGCAAAGCTCCTATGGCCTACGTCGGCCGCAGTGGGCCCGCGCATGTGCCCTCACGGTCCTTTGCTTACTGCGAATACTGCCAGCATTAGCTACCGACATTCAGCCTCCGCATTCTGCTGGTACTGATGAAGATATATGGCTCTAGCCAGTCTTGCAGATGGTGGCATAGTGCTGCAAGACTATCTACAACAAAAACGTATTAGCACTGGGGCTGTTTCCGGGTTATGACACGTGCTTGCTCACTTTACACTGGAAACATCAGGCGAAAATATAATTCGTTAATGTCTAATTTTAACGTATTTTGTATGTGCGTCCCCCCTCCCTTTCCAAATGTGTGTGTGTGTGTGTGTGTGTGTGTGTGTGTGTGTGTGTGTGTGTGTGTGTGTGTGTGTGTGTGTGTGTATTGGATGCCCATCAGCAACCAGATTTAGCCTAGTACCTGCGCCAACATCTTACAAACTTACCGCTGCTACCATCTACAACATAGAAGGGGGGAAAAAAATTACGTACATTTAAGAAGAAACAAATAAACTAGTTAACTTTGTCAAATAGCACCATAAAAATACATGCAGGAATAATAGCAAGCAGAGAGAGAGAGAGAGAGAGAGAGAGAGAGAGAGAGAGAGAGAGAGAGAGAGAGAGAGAGAGAGAGAGAGAGAGAGAGAGAGAGAGAGAGAGAGAGAGAGAGACTGACAGAGAGAGAGAGAGACAGAGACAGAGGGGTGGGGGGTGGAGGATGGGGTGGTGGGGGGT
This sequence comes from Semisulcospira habei, assembly GCA_036245525.1. Lineage (NCBI taxonomy): Eukaryota > Metazoa > Mollusca > Gastropoda > Semisulcospiridae > Semisulcospira > Semisulcospira habei. Next base: position 227,416,912 of record BTPG01000002.1, on the reverse strand, counting down.
GGGGTGGTGGAAGGCAGCGGCAATTACAAAGTATGGGTATACAGATGACGACGACCAACCTCTTTATCGCCTAAGTAACCGAATATTTCTTTTGTGGTACTGTCTTCTATTTATTGCTGATACGTGACAAAGCCCCATTATCTAAAGTATCCTTGATACGTTAAACAAAGCAACGAAATATGTGAAGATCGATTCTCAAAGTGGCGAATGAAACAAGGACTTTATCCCCAACTCTACCCGCTGTATCCTCTATTCATTATCTAATGCTCACACAATGCCACCATATAATCTTAACAGTAACACATTCGCCGTCCATTAAGACACAATAGCGAATGAGGGATCAGCCAATAGTTCAAAGTAATGCCAGAATAGCTTGGACCCTTGCAGGCGACAAATGATAATTAAGCAATAATTACATAATAATCATTGTACTAAAAGCACTCATTCAACCCTGACGCACTAAAGCAGGAGATGGGTCGACCATGATAATTCAAGGGTAGTACCAGTTTAGCTTGGCGCCTGTCGGCGCCAAGCTAATCTGGCACTACCCTTGAATTATCATGGTCGATCCATTGCCTCAACTGGTGCATAATCATTAGATGACACCTCCAAAATTTGGGAAATACGGCCGTCGGGCTGAAGGAGTTAAACATTTCACATTTCCGCCAATTTACGCCCGTCGCAGTCAATCGTCCCGCGTGCACTCGTACATGAATGTGTATGCCCAGTGTTCTATGGTTTAATGTAAATTTGTATGCAGACGCTAGCTCGCACACTTACACGCGATGCATACCGATGATCACGATAAACAACTCAGTGAATAATGTTCTGGCGATACGGGGTGGCATGCGGCCTTCAGGGAAGATACTTCATTTCGGTCACTTCCATTTCATCACTACTTCAAGGCGCAACCTTTTGGCTGTCGGTTGTACTTTTTGTCGTGTTGATTCCGGCAGGTGTCATCGCGACAAAAAAAAAAAAAAAAAACACAAAAAAACACGCTATTGACAGCCTCAGGGTTAAAGGGCGTAGATGCGATCGCCTACATTTCAATTCACATTTAATGGGCGTCAATCCCTATTATTTAAATATATTTTACTTCACTCCTTCCGTCCTGCCGGATACGGATGTACCATGATAGCAGCTCAAGGGCACGCCAACAGTAACTGAGCGCCTCTACGGACAGCCACAAGATATGGACTGACCATGATAGGTTAACCCCTTATATGCAGGGGCAACAAGGCGCACGATACCAATCTGCAAGAGATATAAACCCTCATGAGGCCCCGCAGTTGCGGGAGCTCACGAGGATTAATGTCTCTTGTTAGTAATAATAATAATACCGTTATTATATAGGCGCTTTTTCTCAATTTTGGGGAAATCGACTCAAAGCGCCGCGCCTGAAACCCAACACACACACTCACGAAACTGACATGGATTTACGCCATTTAAGACAAACACAGTACAAGACAAACGAAGGGCCAGTCAGCTACTGAAGTTACAGAAATTTTGGATCGCTTGTATTTGAAATTTGTAAAGTGGCCTGAGACCGGTACCAAAGTGTGGGGGGTGGGGAGGGGGGTGGAAGAACCGGAGTACCCGGAGAAAGAACCCCCGACGGTCCGCCCGAATTAACGGTGACACTTACCAGAGGAGAAAAGTCCAACGCCGGAACCCAGTATCGAACCACGCACCTTTGGCATTGGTGGCAGGCGCCTTAACCACTGCGCCACGGACCGCCCCGTTCTTTATGGATATTTTCGTCCCATTGACATCTACGTTCTTCTCGCGAATGTCGGTCAGAGTACAATCGTTTCAGACGCGAAATTCGTGATCACTGACAGCAAAGGGGTTATGGGTGGCGGCAGAATAGCTTAACCGATAAAAGCGCCACGCTATTCTGGCAATTCCCTTAACCTGTTTAGTGCCAGGGGTCAGTTGCGTGAGCGAGCTTAGTCCTGCATCAGCTACTAAGCAAGGTGCGCCGCTATAGCAGACTGTTTATGCAATCTTCGTTGATTCAACACCAAAAAAACGACTTAGCTGTCCCAGGAACGTAGGATCAAAGTGGTGTCAGCAAGGGGTACAGATCCTCATGAGCCCCCGCGCATCACAGTCGATTCAGCCTCGGCATTTGGGGCTGAAAGTCAAAGGGTTACTACGTCAGACATGTGCGCCACGTAACAGAGGTCAACACTTTCGGAAACCATGCAACAGGCTCAGAATGTGATAACACACTGTTAGTGTTTACAAAGCCTCTATACTCTTTGGTGTTCATACGCTGATCACTCCCTCATTTTGAGGAACGTCTGGAGCACTTCTCCGCCGGGAAGCTTCGCATGAGCCACAGCAGTCGCGCATAAAGAGTCCGTGCCCCTTGCGGCTGGTGCGATGTGTGCGAAAAAAAAACCCAACAACCCCCCCCCCCCCACCCACCCCCCAAAAAAAAACAAACAAACAAAAAAAAAAACCCAAAAAAAAACAAACCAACATCCACAACTACAGCTCGAGGTCATGTAGTACGTCTGCCCACTGAATACATGCATACACACATATACAATGCAATAAGGTCAGCTGTGTGTGAACCCATCCTCAGCTGTCACACTAAACCAAACATCGGGCTCAAAGATTCTACACACGTCAAAGTTAGTTTGGGACCGAGATATATGATTACGTAAGAACCAACGCATGCACCGATGTAAAATACTTCAGACACGTTTCTAGCCTGAACTTTCAATAACTAACAGATTGAGCTCTTCATTATTTGCCTAACTGATAATTCTTATACTGAGCAAGTAACACCAAAAGCAATGTGGTGTCGATATAATATATGTATACGTGCTCACCATACAGGGCACCAGAAATGAGGTCAATTACATGCACACGTACAAATTTCCGTGTACTTAAAGCGAACTGCTCCAGACAAGACAGTCGTTTCTTTGTAAATGGGCTAACTTTCATAAAACATGAGGCTTTTCTGCTCTTCTTCTCTCTTGTATGGAGGCGAGTTCCCCCGACGAGTACACAAGGGGCAGTATTCACGTAGATTGTGAAAAACTGGGCAGAAAAATCTTAGCTGAGGTAATTCCAACAGACAACATTGAAAAACCGTTGTCAGCATCGCCGAATTTTTGCAATCAAAGCCAGACCTGGAGCAGATCGCTTTAAGAATACACACCAGTCTGCTAGCCATTCTCTCGAAAAGGCTCCTGCAAGAGGTATAGATTCTCAAGAGCCATTGCATCATCAGGGGCTCTTGAGAATCTACGCCTCTTGCTGAAGGAGGTCAGCTCCAACCTTTCCTCATACTGCGGGTGTCGCCTGGCTTTCAATGCAGGCATTGTTTTACTGCAAACCATAGCTCGTGACTAACATTAACAATCGATTTATTGGTGACAGTCGTGTGGTACTCTCCTTTAGCTGAGTGACGTACCGCGCGTTTATTTATAGGTAGTCTCTATTTTCTGAGTCACATACAGTGTATACAGTCACATACAGCAAAGGACACTATCAACTATATTCAAGGAAGTCTGTAAATCCACAAATATTCAATTGTCTGTCCTCATTCATTGAGCTCATGGATAAATCATGGTGAACTTCGCACATCCCCAAGCAGCTAACCTACCTAGCCGAGCAATACCTTTGAGCTGTCGCCAATGAAAGACCATCCGCAAGGGGTAAAATATGTTATGACGGTTGTTCCTCTCCACCCGCTAAAGCTAAGCAAAAGTGACAATACCCAGGTCGAACAAGCTCCAGCACTTGGCGGTGGGCATGAGAGAATATTAAGGACTGGCCCTGGCAGTTCTTCGGGCAGGTTGACCAGCCAACCTTTGGCCGCCACACTGACCTGCCGGACAGCAGGGGCCGCATGCACAGAGATGTAGTTCATAGCTTCGAAAATAAACGCCTACTTTGAGTCACTAACAAGTTTAGCGGCAGGTCGCTTGCTATGCACAGAGCGAAATTGGCTCTGTAGTAGTGACTTGTGAAGTAGAGGGCTAAGGACGTTTGATTTGGGGTTAATCCTACGTTTGCGCATGCGTGCGGTTACATTCCTAACTGGCAGATGACCGCTGCCCCAGGGAAAGAACAGGGTCAATATGCCACAGGCTAGGACGGCTCCACTATCTTTGACTGTGGACTCTGCCGCATGAAAGTGAAATCGCTGTTTTGCTCACTGAAATACGAGACTGAGCGGACTGCTTTTGTCACTGAAATTTGCAGAACACCTAAACGTTATTTACAAAAAGATGGGGAAACAAAGACCTAAAGCAAGTTTCAAACATACGAAAACTGAATCACACGAACGTTGTTTGTGACACAATAACAATAGCACCATGATTTACCCGTGCAGAACCTCTAAACACATCGTTACACGTGATAACTGCCGAAGTAAGCCTGTGTACTCATGGTCTCCCGCTGTAGTATAATTCTGCCGGATTTATTTCCTCGCTGACCCCCGAAGTAAGCAGTACTTACGCCCCATGCATTAACTCATTCGCGACCAGCCGCATCGGGCCGCAAATGAGTTAAAAAATGAAGCGTTTACTTTCAAAGGAGCTCATAACTAAGAAAGGAAGGTCTTACTACACCCCTGTGGATGCGGCCCCAATGGTTTACAATCACGGCTACTCTTTGTGCTCTATGGTTAAATCCCTCAATCATCCAGACCCTCTGCAAGAGGCAATGATTCTCATGGGCCCCTGATTCCGGCAGGGGCTCATATGAATCTATGTCTCACGCAAGCCTCATTTGCGTCCTCAGATCGAGGGTATCACTGTAATGATACCTCGGTGAAACAGTTAGTCCTCAATGAACAGAATGTTATCCTAAAAATTAGGGAGGCCGGGGCGCCGGCTGTCAAAGTGATGGATGACACTTGCCCGTCTTTCTGCTCACATGCAGTGCTGCCTAAAAGGTCCATTGCACGCGCTCGTTCAGGTGTGTGTGTGTGTGCAGGGCCGGACCCAGGGGGTGGGGGGGTTACCTGGGTTCCGGAACCCCCCCTCCCAACTAAAAAAAAAAAAAAAAAAAAAAAAAAAAGAACAGTGAATTTTTTTTATGCAAAGGGAGTTCCAAAGTTTTATTATTTTTTTTATTGTTTTTAAAACATTGCAGTTTTTAGTCACTTTTGATCCAAGGCACAAAGAGTTATTTATAGACAATTCAACGGAAATCCATTTCAAGGGATCCGTTTAAACGTCCAAAACGTTTTCCCGTTGAAACAACCAAGTAACCCAACCCCTAACCCTAAATGCAGCCATATTTTCTTGTTCTGGCCACAAGCCTCTTCCAGCGCCTTCACCTTGATACAGCCCTAATCCCCCAAAAACGACTTTTTAGAAAGATTAATTAAGACGCTAAGTTGATAATTATGATAATTCGTTGTAACGAACATCCGTTGAAACGACCATCGTTGAATCGTCCAAAAACATCGTTGAAATGGATTTCCGTTGAATCGACCAGGTACCCAAAAGAGTTGCTTTCCTTCAGTGCATGTCTTTCCGAGAAAGATCAGTGAAAAGACGTCTGACGTCATTAAGGTTTGTGGGGGGAAGTTTAACTCTAGATCTATTTTCTTTGGTAACACTTCACTTTTGCTGTCTCCTCGAAAATGCCGAAACTGAAAAAAACAGATGCTGATGGCAGTAGGCGACTGTCATGCTGGTTTTCATCAAGCTCCATTTCAGAAGGTGGGTACATTTTTAAATCCAATTTTGTCTCATAAAAGAAATGTAGTCAGTAGAACTAGGTAAAATTCACCCATTCCGAATTCGATTCAAATGAGTACGTGGCGATGGCGCCGGTACTTCCTTCCTGTGAGTGTAGCCTATGCTGTAGGAGCTGATACTAGCTGCATATAATGAATATCATAGATATAAAACAGCCCCACTTATTAAAATACCAAAACAGGTAACAATTAAAGTAATGCATAGCCTAAAATTTATTTCACAAAGTATTATGATATATAACTTTAAAAATGTCAATTTAAAGAATAAAGATATCGGCATCAATGATCAATATTGCTTTTATATTTATAAAAAAAAATCTTTGGACGGCAAAATATCGTTTTCAATAACAAAACCAAGGGCTAAGTTATAAGGTATCGTTTTCACTAGTGCAGCTTACTAGCTATGTATTGTGACGTAAATCTCTTCGGAGAGCAGAACAGAACCGTCTTGATGGCTGACTATGGAAACCATAGCCTATCTGACACCACTTTGACAGCGTCGCCATCAATTGTGACGGCAACATAGCCTTTCCGGGTGCGAAACCGTCATGACGACTTCGGTTTTCGGAACGACAAGAAGCCATCATGACGGCATCCCAACCACTGCCTTTTTCACATAATAAAATGGAAAATAAAAATGTGCTGAAATTTTGCCAACTGCTGAAAATCAGCAAATTTGTTAACAGTTCCTATGCCTGTGAACAGCGTGCTACAAAATAAGATTATTCACCCTTAGGCCTTTTGTTGATGAAATTTAAAATAAGCTAAGAACTAATCAGAAAACCACTGTTTTTTTTATATTAAATTATTATTATAAAATTGTAGTAGACGTGTTAACACCTGCAATGCATAATCATATATAAGATGTTGAAAAGACGGTTCTATTTTATTTTACATTTTTGTTGTTGCTTTTAGGATAATTTCATGTTTTAATTTTTATGTTATGTCTTTGTTTTTGTTTTTTTGTTTTTTTTCTTTTTGTTTGTTGTTGTTGAGTAAATTGTAAAGCGCTTAGAGCTGTTTACAGGTAAGCGCTATATAAGAAAACCTTTAATAATAATAATAATAATAATAATAAAAGTTGTTTTTCTAAACGGCAGATGATGCAGTTCCTCGAAAGAGACAAAAATCAACCCAAAGTGAGACCACTGGCAGTGGAGTTCGAAACAGTGACATGGGAACAAGTAAAAGCAGTGTTGGTGAGTAATTTACTGCCCCGCCCCCCCCCCCCCCCCCTCTCAAAAAAAAAAAATTAAATTAAATACAACCTGAAATTGATACGTGATTGAGTGTTTCAATTTAATAATTAATATTAAACAAAATGACTGGTGTGTTCCATTGGCTATCATTAGCCTAAGAAGACTCTACGAGTCATAAGGTAGCAAAGATTTTGTCCATCATTTGGGGGGAGGGGTCTAAAAAGAAAAGCTGTTATTTCAGATCATAAATATATATCTAAGCTTGACTGAAGTGTGTAAACGAAGACATATATATGCTTTAAATGTAATTATCTTGTTGCAGGTCTCTCTCTCTCTCTCTCCCCCTCTCTCTCTCTCTGATCTCTCTCTCTCTCTCTCTCTCAGTATGTGTGACTCTGTGTGTGTGTGTGTGTGTGTGTGTGTGTGTGTGTGTGTGTGTGTGTGTGTGTGCGCGTGCGTGCATGCTGTGTGTGTGTGTGTGTGTGCGCGTGCGTGCATGCTGTGTGTGTGTGTATGTGTGTGTGTGTCGGCGTGAGAGAGAGAGAGAGAGAGAGAGGGGGGGGGGGGGGGGGGAGATAGCACCTGCATACATATTTGCCCTTGCTGTATGAACTTTAATGTACTTAATGATTCTTTGTTTATTGCTTACTTTGTATTTTTACTCATTTTATATTTTTGTGCGTACGCGTATGCGGGTAGGAATGTCTGGAGTGCGTGTCCGAGAGCGTGTGTTTGTTTTTGTGCGTATGTGCCTGAGTGCGTGCGTGTGTAAGTGTGTGTGTGTGTGTGTGTGTGAGTGTTCGTGCGTGTGTGCATGCGTACTGAATTGCGGTGTACATGAGTGTGTGTGTGTGCGTGCGTGCATGCGCGAGTTGTGATGTGCATGCGTGCGTACCCGAGTGCGTGTGTGGGTATGTGTGTGTGTATGTGCGTGGTGCGTGCGTGCGTGCGTAAGCGAATGCAGCAGTGCATGCAGCAGTGTGTGGTATGTGTATGTTTACATGTCTATGTCACTTATGTAGTAGATGTAGCAACGGCAAGTTTGAAAACTGGTCCTGTTACCAATAACTTCTACCGTTGGAAAATAAAGGTTCATTGTTCATTGTTCATTGTTCTCTTTCTCTCTCTCTCTCTCTCTCTCTCTCTCTCTCTCTCTCTCTCTCTCTCTCACAGGTACACACACAATCGTTTTAGTATTTCAGACTTCTCATAGACCCAACTTTTATTTGTATTTCAGACTCCTCCTCAAGCATTGATCAGCCTGCCGGGGGCCTGCTTTCTGAATCCTCTGCCATGCCAATGACCAACCAGCCTGATGTGAGCCTGCTTTCTGACTCTTCAGATTTCTCCTCTCAGATCACCAGCAACAAAAATATCGATTTTGGTGAAGTTTTCAAGAAACACACGCGAGTCGTTTCACTGTCAAGCCGTGACAAGGAGCATCTTCTAAGGCAACACTGGAGACCATCACCTGGTTTTCAGTTTCCAACAACAGTGATAAACAACAAGAACCGAAAATTTCAGCATGAGTGGTTGCAAAAGTACTCCTGGCTTGTGTATTCTCCTTTCGAGGATGGGGCTTACTGCAAGTATTGCCTATTATTTGCAAAGTCTACTGAAAACCTGGGCAAGTTTGTGAAGACGCCATGCAAGAACTGGAATAAAGCCTGTGATCAGATCAAAAAGCACTCGTTATTACAATACCACAAAGATGCAATGGCAAATGGAGAGCAGTTTTTGACAATCATGGATAAACCAGAGCAGAGCATCGCCAGTGAAATCAATCAGAAAAATGCAGAAAACATCGCTGCAAATCGACAAGTTCTGACAAGCCTCTTCAGGATTGTTGAAGTGTGTGGAAGACAGGGGTTAGCTCTGAGGGGCAACTGTGATGATGGCATTCTTCAGAGTGAGAACAGAAGCAATTTCAATGCCCTTTTGAATCTGTGCATCAATGCAGGAGATGAAACTCTCCGGAAACATCTAGATACATGCGATAAGAAGGCCACATACATTTCAAAAAGTACACAAAACAGACTGATAGAGGTTCTTGGTGATCAGATCCGCAACAAGATTCTTGCAGAAATTATTGCAGCAAAACAGTTTACCGTGCTTGCTGACGAAGTCACAGACAGCTCAAACTGGGAACAACTTTCAATTATATTGAGATTCGTCGATGGAAGTCTGAAAGTTCGTGAAGAGTTCCTGGCTTTTGTCCAGTGCAGAGATACCACAGGTGAAACACTTTACAACAAGATTGTTGAGTGTCTGGGCTTGTGGGGGCTTGATTTCAACAATGTTAGAGGACAAGGTTATGACGGGGCCGCAAACATGGCAGGAAAGTTTAAAGGAGTGCAGGCACGTTTTCAAGCAAGGAACAACAAAGCACTGTACTTTCACTGTGCTTCCCATAGCTTGAGTCTCTGCATTGTAAAAGCATGCGGCTTGCCTGCAGTGAAGAACATGATGGGAGCACTGAGGGAACTGTCACTGTTTTTCTCAAACTCTCCAAAGAGACAACGAAAACTTGAAGATACCATCGAAGCATCTCAGCCTGACACGACAAAGACAAAGCTTGTTGATCTGTGCAGAACAAGATGGGTAGAAAAACATGAAGCACTGGAGGTTTACACATCTCTCTTCCTGGTTGTTCACGACTGTTTGGGACAAATGTGTGAAGACAGTGACAATTGGGACAGTGAGACATTGACCAAGGCAACTGGCTTTCTCCACACCTTGAGCAGCAGTGTTTTCCTCGTTGCATTCGTTGTCGTCCGCAATTGTTTGCGTTACTTAAAACCCTTGACAGTGAAGCTCCAGAAAAGAACAAAAGATGTTGTCGATGCCTACAGGGAAATCAAAGAGGTCAGTAACTGCATGTCTTCTATTAGAAGAGATGTCGACACAGCGTTCGTTGCCTGGTTTGGTGAAGTCAGCAAAATGGCAAATGCTTTGACAACTGATGTTGTTGTTCCTCGTCAAGCATCCCGCCAGACTCTCCGTGACAACCAACCTGCGGCCACTCCAGAAGAATATTTCAAGATTAGCATTGCCATTCCTTTCTTGGAACACCTGTCAACCGAATTGGACTCGAGGTTCAAAAATGCTGACCTAGCAGTTGATGGTCTCTGTCTGGTGCCAAGCACTTTAATAGACAACCAGGATGGTTTCATGCAGGTTCCAGAAGGGGTGAAGACACTGGCAATGTTGTGGGAGTCTGACCTACCAGACAACGCTACCCTTGATGCAGAATACCAACGGTGGGTTTGCAAATGGCGAAGTGCTGCTGAGAATGCGACAGCTATCATCCCATCCACGGCATCAGAAGCACTGAAACACTGTGACAGGGATTTTTATCCCAACCTGTTCATCATGCTAAAGAACCTTTGCACCCTGCCTGTCACTACTGCCGAGTGTGAGCGTTCAAACAGTCAGTTGCGCAACCTGAAAAACTACCTGCGCTCTACAATGGGGCAACAGAGACTCAATGCACTTGCTTTACTGAAAGTGCACAGGGATGTTGATATTGACTTCAAAGAGGCAGTGAACTGTTTTGCCAGAAGATACAATTCACAAATGGTACTAATGCCGAGGAACCTAGTGCAGCAAGACTGAACTGAAGTGAAAGCAGGGCCCTGATGTTCATAAACTACAAGGTAAAGCTTTATACCGTTAACGATCAACGAAAAGTAGTGAATAATAATAGTATACAAAACATCTCTGTTGATAAATAAATGTTTGTGTGTGTGTGTGTGTGTGTGTGTGTGTGTGTGTGTGTGTGGGTGTGGGTGTGGGTGTTTTTTTTAAGGGAGGGGCAGGTGATAATTTTTGTACCCCAGAGTTTGTCAGTTCGATTGTTCAAAAAGCTCAAAGTCCCCAGACCATCACAAATGGCTTTTTCAAGGCTCAGATTGCACCAGATTGCACCATTTTGAATCCTTGAAAAAAAAAAAAATTCCGGGGGGGCATGCCCCCGGACCCCCCTAGAAGGCTCGGCGCTTCGCGCCTTCGCTTTATACTGAATCTGTAACCCCCCCATCGACTTTTCCCAGGTCCGGCCCTGGTGTGTGTGTGTGTGTGTGTGTGTGTGTGCGTGTATGTGTGCGTGCGTGCGCGAGCGAGGAGGGGGAGGGGGTAAAATACCCTTCAACCTTTTCACGATGAGTAAAAGAAGACTGCGTTTTATGATTCTGCGTCCAACTTCAAAGAGTAAAATAATGAATAATTGAATAAACAAACGCACGGTATATCACAAATAAAATAAAATCGTGATTTTCATGTTTCTTAATAATTCCCGAGGGTCAGATAAATCCTATAACCGTGAGCTCTAGTGTGCTGTAAATTATAAAACCCTGAACTCTTCATCAGCTCCAGTGACATCACAGGAAAGTGTGTAATTATACACGAGGCATCACAGCTAGATCGCATTTCAGTCGAGATACTGAACGAAAATGTACACATGCCCAAGTATGTATTTCTCTTCCATATGTGGTAAAAATCCCTTCCATTTAAGCAGGTGTGTTCTAACATGTATAGCAGGGGCGGATCTGGGGGTCTTAACACTCACGCCCCCCCCCACCCCTCCCCCAACTTCGGTCCCTGGAAGCAAGGTCTAGCGTCGGGGAGGCCTTTTGTATGAGGTTGAAGGTCCCAAACAAAAGGTTGGACCCCCTCCCTCCCCGAGGTAACTGATCCAAACCTGTATAGGACAGTAAAACATTTCGAGCCCATCAGGACTCAAAGCGATGCCTGGAGAAGGCATATTTAGCAAAAGAACAAATAAAAGAAAAATGGTTACGTCCGACCTCGCTACGAAGTCGGCTGCATTACAAAAAGGCGTCTATAATTAGTATCAGTTCTACTGCGATTACTGGAATAGCTGACCAAATTCGGTCACGTCTACTTTACAACGTGAACTCTAACGCACGCTGATTTGCAATTACTATCGAGCAATCAAGATAGGATGCTGACAGTGCCTGCATTCGCCTGCCATGTGCTATTTCACCTCTAAGTGCCAATTACCATCTGTTAGAACTATTCAACTGTAAGACCTGTCCACTATGCACAACGCACACATCGCGGACTCGATCTTCATAGCTCAAGGGTTGTGTCTGATGAGCTTGGCGCCTTCAGGCGCCAAACTCATCAAACACAACTTTTGCGCAATCAAGTTTGAGTCATCCTCGCGCTTTTTGCATTGGTATCAAGAAATAATGACGCTTGAGGACTGAACAACGATCGATCCACATCGCTTTCCGCACAGAAATTAAGAAGTCAAGATGACTCTCACAGTCGATCAGTTAGCTCTGGAAGCGAAAGAGTCATAGTAGGAACCGATCGGTTGGCAGTTCTTACCTTGCTGTATTTTCTATCAGAGAAAATTGATACCGGCTAACGGACACCTAGAAAGAGCATTTCTCGGTACAAAACCCGCTACTGTGGACCCGTTAAGATGTACGGCAAATCTGCGCCGATTGCGTTGCTACTTTCGCTTCGCGGCTTGCATTAAATCTTGACAGAAAACCACAGATGAGATTCAGTCCCTGTGGCTGTACATATAGACACTTACCACATTCCAATCGAAAAAAACACCCAGCATACAGAGATGTTCTTTCGGTAAACATTGCATCATACTGTGTGAGAGTTAGCCATGATGTGCGAAATTTCACAAATACATACAAAGTTTAAACCTCTGTGTGTCGGTAGCGAATTTATCGTCACTAAATCCGCTACCAACAAGCAAAGGGTTAAAATGGTGGGGAAAATGGTTTACAAAGGCATACATGTTAAGAGTTACTCCAGTATGAAGCTAATGTGTTAAGCATATATATGTACTCTAACTCAATCAAGATCTGTCACATGATGCTGTATATGTCCAAGCTGATTTTCTTTGCCGCGTGTGACGCATCTCGAACACAAGGAGAATACAACGTTCGTACGCACCGGCTTACGTACCATGGTTCCAGAAATCTCGATGCTAATTTTTGCCATTCTTCGGGCACAGAGTGAGCTGACCTACTTTTCTAGCTTTTGATAGAACCACGTGGTCTATAAATATCAAGGTCGCTTCGCCGTTATAATCTGCGTTATTCTTTAATCTTCCTCGGGCGAAGGTTCATGATGGGCTTTCAGATGCGTACTTTATTTCAATTTTGTAGACTGCAAGTGCAAAGCCAGTACGATAGCGTAACTGATTTTGTTGACTGTTAGGTAATGAAGTACTGACGAACTGAATAATGGGAATGGCCAAAATGATATGTGGAAAAAAATCAAAATCACAAGAACCTGTTTCAATGGCGGGCCATTATCACTTCTCATGCATAATATAGAACGCAACAGGCGCCCGACGGGAGCGTGTTGATATGCGTAGTAAATATGGTTTCCGAGTGTGTGCGAGACCCTCGCACGCTTTACAACAGAGTATATGTACCGTGCGTGCGCGAGCGCTCACAGAGGCCGTATTGTGTTTGTGTTGTATTTGTGGTTCAAAAATTGTATTTCGTTTGTCAACACGTGCTCGCCAGAAGCTTATGAAGCTATCAAAATGAAAAGAAGTACCCAACGGAGAAAGAAACACGCTTAGAAAAGACAGGTACAACACAATTTATTAATATTTCGGGGAAATACCCTTTGTCAAAATAGACAAACAAACAAACAGAGAGATTAGCCGCTACTTATCTTCATTCCCGGCCGATGCACTAAAGTCACCTCCTTCAGTTGCCACATTCCTTCTGCCAATGAAGATAAGTAGCGGCTAATCTCTCTGTTTGTTTGTTTGTCTATTTTGACAAAGGGTATTTACCCGAAATATTAATAAATTGTGTTGTACCCGTCTTTTCTAAGCGTGTTTCTTTCTCCGTTGGGTACTTCTTTGCATATTACACGCTTGGCAGTCACCTTTTTGGTCTGGATTGATTTATCAAAATGAAAACATTTTTCACAGAAATGACATGGGTAGGGAAGAACTGATTGATTGTACATTGCTTAACGTCCCGACAGCAACAAGGCTTTCTCAGGACGTGCCTGCACTGCTTGTGAAAAAAAAAACTAAAAAAACCCAACTAAACAGAATATTGAATGTATGTCGCCAGCCGGTCCAATACGTTAAATAAACCTACGACATGGGGCCTAAATAAAGCTAAGACCATTTAGCAACACACATCCAATATCAAGAGCTACAGGCAGCGCAGACAGTAGGGAGAGTTTAAAATAAGAAAATACAGGTGAATGAACGACAGGTAGACAGAAACGCATGCCCCAGAATAGAGAGGAAACCCCACCCTGTGGGGCTGACCAGGGTGACCCTGGGAACTAAAAAGTAGTTAACCCCACCCAAGTCCCCCAGGGCAGACCCGGGTGGGGGGGGGGGGGGGGCAGGGAAGAAACGAACGCGTGACAAAAATCTTGAAATTTGTGCGCCTAAACTGCTAACATGTTTGTAATGTTAATTCACAGCCGATCAACATCCTATTTCATCTATTTCAACCACAGAGAATCTTGACCAAGTCTTTCCTACAATTCCAAAAACAGTTCAAAACCTTAACCCTTTGAGTGTCAGAAGAAATTTTGGTCGAGGTTATTCCTGTAGGAATCACCTCGACCAAAATCGCTACGGACATCCAAAGGGCTAAATATTTCTACAGGCATCAACTATCGCAAGGAAGGTTTGAGGTCGAAATGCCGTTTAACAACCCCTCCCCTTCCCACAATTAAAGTCCCTGTTTTGTCCATCAGAACAACTCCACAATGAGAGGCAGAGGGAAGGTTTGACAGGCAGGGTTGGAGAGTGTACAAAAGAAACAGCAATCATTCAACGAAACAGGTAAGCGCATTTTGCCACCACCAAAGCCAATAAACAGATCTTTCATTGCGGGCAGTGAAAATCTTTCACTCCCCAACATATCGTTTCAATCCGGTTGTCATTCGTAGTGGCAAAAGAATGAGATATAGCTCATCAGGCTCGCGTCAGACAACGACAAATCGCTCGTCAACAGGTGTAAACATATTTCAAGCACCAGAGTTGCAACAACCCCGTAAGTAATTAACACATTCTGCCCCAGGGTCGAAATCCCGAAATTTTGTCCTCTGAAGGACCGTATTACAGTTCTAGAGACAGATCGAGCATGACAGTTCAAGGGTGGTGCCAGAAAAGCCTATGGGCGCCAAACTATTCTGGCACCACCCTTGAACTGTCATGCTCGATCCATGTCAGTGTTGCTATGGTGTGTCGGGGTTGAATGAGTCAATAAGCCAAAGCATCGATCGGGGGTAGGGAAGATAAGTACGTTGAGGGTAGGGAGTAAGATACTCGATTTCACAAGTATATCACACCTGTACACTGAGCTTACATCCACCTATGATTAAAATACTAAAGACGAAGTCGGAAATATTCAGTGTTCGTCCAGCAAAGTACACACACCCAAATACCATAAAGCTTGAGACTCGACAGCGGGACATGGATCGGCCATAATGGTTTAATGGTAGTACCAAACTGACGCCTTTTCGTTCAACGGTGGTGCCCGACTAGATTGGCACCTACAAAGCGGGCGCCAAGCCACATCCGGCACTACCCACTATGATGATCAATCTACTTTACTCCCTGTCACTGATTAACAAGACGCTTTATCCACACAAAACAACGAAAAAACACCGCTAATTTGGCTACAAATGTACACACACAAAATCTACCTCCAAAGAAGCCTGTCCAAGCCAGGGCGGCTGTTGTAGCGCGGTCGGCGGATACGCCCCAGGTGCTTGTAGACTAAACCTCCGACAGAATGGATGTCAAGGCCGCTTTTGGCGGGTACGCCACATCTCGCGCTCCACCCATGGATAATACCAGCCAGACGTATCCACACACGTTCAATGTACATAAGATAATTTCACACACTCACAGTGTACTCTCAATCAATCCCTACACAGAATCCTAGCCTGTGCGTACATTGATTGCATTCCTTGCCTGTCTACACTGCACTGACTGGACTCACAGGCCGCGATGCAAGATTCTCTCAGCCACAACAAAACACTACCACCACCTACGACACCTTGCGATTTCCACGATATGGTTTGACGCCGTCTGCGTTTTTATACACTGTAGTCTATGTAGGCGTGCAAGTGCCAGCTGGCTTGTCGTTGATTATAATCCTGGTCTCATGGAACACATCACCTATTTTTCTGATATCCTGTACTGATTGAACTCATTCTACCCCAAGACCGAAATCCTTAAATGTTGCCGTTGTCCTCTTTAGACTGCATTGCAGCGCAGGACACAGATCGACCATGATAGTTCAAGGGTGATGCCAGAATAGCTTGGCGCCAAGCTATTCTGGCATCACCCTTGAACTATCATGGTCGATCCTTATCTTGCTGTGGTGTCTGGGGTAGAATGAGTTAACTCAATTGCCACAACTTGAAAACTGACGGTTTCTCTTTTACTCAGAGCAGTCCTGATCACAATATACAGTTCCCGTCACTAAGATCAAGAACAGAACGCTATACTGCTCTTATGGTCCGCTTTTCCCTTCTTTCATTCACTTGCCTGCCACGCCGGCAACAAAAACAGTTTCTCTCGATGTCGCACACTGGACACAACAGATCCAACGAGGGTCCACAACACTACTGCTGCTCAGCCCTCCCCTGCTCGCTCCCTCACTCCGCTGATCTCTCCACGACCTTTGCCCTAGGCTCAGGGCCATGAAATGGTCACGCACGCTGCTACACCATCAGACCCCGATAGCTTAGCGGATAAGGAGAACGGTCGAGGCCTGTAGTCAGTTTCCTCATCGAACGGATCCAACTGCAAAAGGCATAGATTCTCAGCAGCCCTTGCGACTGCAGGGTTTCATGAGAATCTAAAAGTCTTGCTGACCACGACCGGCGTTCACTCTTCCTCACACTTATCTTGGCTTGGCTTGGCGAACGAAGATTTTATAGGAGTTGCCCACGACGTCTGCAGGCTTGTTCATGGCTGCGGAGGCCAATCCGAGACAGGCAGGTTCGACCGCAGTGGCTGCAGGGGAAGGTATGGCCGGGGTTCTGAGCTGCGGCATCTCTGTTTTTTCTCCTGAGCCGCTTGTCCTTAAGGCTAGCTCTGTGAGAGTCCTCAAAGGAGACAGCTGCCTTGTAAATGGTGGAGCGCCAGGTGTCACGGTCCGCAGCAAGCGAAGACCACTGGTGGTGGTCGATTTGGCAGGCACTAAGTGACTTCTTGAGACAGTCTTTGTATCTCTTCTTTGGTGCCCCTCTGTCACGGTGTCCAGTAGCAAGCTCGCCGAACAGGGTGATCTTTGGTAGGCGATGATCCTCCATCCTGGAGACATGCCCCGCCCAGCGGAGCTGTGTCCGCAGCAGCAAAGCCTCGATGCTCACAGTTTCAGCCTGTTCAAGGACCTCGACGTTGGTGACATAGTCACTCCAGTGAATGCCCAGGATGGTACGCAGGCAGCGCTGGTGGAAGCGTTCGAGGAGTCGTAGTTGGCTGCGGTAGAGGGCCCAGGACTCGGAACCATACAGCAGGGTGGTGAGGACCACAGCTCTGTACACGCTGATCTTGGTGCCTGTTTTCAGCTGTTGATTGTGCCACACCCGCTTGAAAAGTCGCCCGAAAGCGCTGTTCGCTTTTGCCAGCCTGCTGTCAAGCTCCTTGTCCAGCTTGGCGTCCGACGTGATAATGCAGCCAAGGTAAGTAAACTGGTGCACTGACTTTAGTTCAGACTCGCCAATGGTGATGTGAGGAGGGCGATACACTGTCTTGGGTGCCGGCTGATGGAGGACCTCTGTCTTTTTCAGACTGACCTCGAGTCCAAAGAGCTGGGCAGCATCTGCGAAGCAAGACGTGATGCGCTGCAGGGCTCTCTCTGTGTGTGCAACGAGGGCAGCATCATCAGCAAAAAGCAGCTCACGAATCAGTTGGTCTAGGGTTTTCGTGTGGGCCTGCAGTCGTCTGAGGTTGAACAGGCTGCCATCGAGACGATACCTGATGTACACTGCATCGTCATCATCAAGGTCCACTGTGGCCTGCTTCAACATCATGCTAAAAAAGATGGTGAAGAGGGTCGGTGCCAGCACGCAGCCCTGCTTTACGCCGTTGAGAATAGGGAATGGTTCTGAGAGGTCATTGTTGAGTCTGACCTGGCCTTGCTGGTCCTCGTGTAGCTGGACAATCATGTTGAGGAACTTTGGGGGACAGCCAAGTCGCTCCAGGATCTGCCACATGCCTTGCCTGCTCACAGTGTCGAACGCTTTTGTTAGGTCGACAAATGTTACGTACAGCCCTTTGTTCTGCTCGCGGCACTTCTCCTGTAGCTGTCTCAGCACAAAGACCATATCGGTGGTGCTCCTGTTTGCTCTGAAGCCACACTGGCCCTCTGGGAGTTGGTCTTCAGCGATGGCAGGTACCAGCCGATTCAGGAGCAGCCTTGCAAGGATTTTCCCAGCACTAAGGCTGTACTATTGGGTTTTGCGTAAGACAGCAGAACCCCGTTAGCTTAGCGGATAAGAGGCCTGCGGTGGCGTGTCCTTGAGAGATGCAGGTTGAGTTAATGAGGTTTGCCCAGCGAGAATGGATTGTCTTGCTGGCAAGCGGGCTTCGGCGGGCGGCGCCTACCCCTGCTGTACGTGTAGCTGCACCAACTGAACACACACACACATGGTAGCCATTGTCTTCTCCATTTTGAATAAAGATGGGCTATATATAGCCTGTGTGTTGTTAACCCATCTAGCCCCAAGGGCACATTTCTCAAATTTTGATGTCTATGAAGTTGGAATACCTTGTTTTCGTATTCAGTATTTAGCATCGACAGAGCAAATAAGAAATTTTATATGGCATAAAAGACACTGTGATGATTGTTTCCTCACATGCAAAACAAACAAACAAACAAAAAAAACCCCCAAAAAACAAGTTTTGCACATCCATGGCAAAGGTGATTTCCCTTCCCTGCATAAAAGGCCTTACTCTCTTGTACAGCCTGATTTCACTTACCCATTGCATCTGCAGCATGTGGCTGTACCCTCAGAATGTATTGGTTTCCACTGTAGCACTACCTTTGAACTTAAAAGATCCGACATCTCCCAAATACTGCTGAATGCAAAGCAAAGTAGACAAGATGGAACACAGGACCTATGACCACTGAGAACTTTCTACTGAACTGCCCTTGTCACAATGTTCTGGATAAAACTATCTGGCCTGACAGAACGGCAATGAAGGAGAAGCTATATGGTCTATGGACGGCCATATTTATGTGAAAACCTATACAGAGTAGTCGTCTAGACAGCTATCGCCAAAAACAAAGGACATATAATTTGAGACAAGTGTCACTGCGCAGCTAATCGCCCTAGTACATAAGTACTCGTGCACCACAAGTCAATGCCCATAATTTTTATTTATTTATTGTATTATCCGCTGGTGTGGTTAGCAAGAAGTGGGTTTTGCTACATTCCCATGACCAGCACAAACACCCCCGACGTTTAACCCCTCTGCAGCCAGTCTACACAAATTATGGCTACGAAAATCAGGGCAAATTAACCCTTTGCGTGTCAGATCGGTTTCAGTCGCGACGATTCCTATAGGAATCATCGCTACTAAAACCGTTATCATCCCATGCCTGTGGATCAATCTATCCAAAGACAGACGACGGATGCTAAATGGTGATAGGAAGAGGCAAAGAACTTCTTGAGCCCACCGCACAGGCCACACAGGGCAATTAGGTTACGCCCCCTTTTCACACACTGTTATCTGTTAGCCTCTTGCAGCATAAAACTATGAACGAAGAACTCTTCTGCCAAAACAAAAAATCCACGCGGAGCACATCACAGGAGAAGCTATTTCAGCAATTCTTAAAAAAATTAAGAGTTAGCGTTTTTCACAACACTCAAATGCACTAAGTACCCCATGACAAAACTGTCGTCTGCAAGCCTGCATACAACCGTGCACATGCCCCAATTAGGCTCCCATGAACACACTAGGTCGACTAAAATTACCCAGATTTTGCTCTTTTTCACACCACCTGTCATGCCTTTTGTTGCTCAAAACGCCAAAAAAGGCACACAATTGAAGTTTTACACCCTAAAAAAATGGCAAAAAGGGAGGAAATTTTTTTTAACTATTTCTGGCGGAAAAGTTACTACATGCACCGGAAGCAATTGCCCTGTGTGGCCACATCCAAATACAAGCGGCAGAAAACTTCATGACTGAGTCCCCGCAGATGCGAGGGCTCATAAAGTTCTCTGTCTCTCGCGTTTGGTATACATCTGCAGGGGTTCGAGAGGTCAGTTCCCTGCCTCTTGCATTTGGGTGTGCGGAGGCTCATGAAGTTCTTTGCCTCTTCCTATCACCATTTAGCATCCGTCGTCTGTCTTTGGATAGATTGATCCACAGGCATGGGATGATCGTGGATTATTGATCACCTCAGTCTTAACATCAATAGTAGTACAAGTCTCTTGCATTTGGGTGTACGTCTGCAGGGCCTCGTGAGGACAGTTCTTCGCCTCCTGCATGAGGTTACCGTCCTCGCATTTTCCCGTTAGTGATTGGGTTAACAGCTGGACCCGATCGTGGGCTTGGTCAGCAAAAGGCACAGATTCTCGTCAGTCAAAAGGATAGAGGCTACGAGCTTCACAATTCGAAGCTCTAGGTTCTCATGAAGCTCTGCGGTCGCGAGGGATCACGTGAGTACAGGTCTCTTGCAGATCGCTGTCAAGTCGTGGGTCAAGTCATGTGATGAACGTCATAAAACTGAAAGCCCACCATGATCCTTCGCCCAAGGAAGATTAAAATCGCATTAGAATGAAACATAAAAAACTGTTCAATCTGCATGGGACGTAAAATTGTTCGACGGTTCAGGATTATACCCCCCCCCCCCCCCCCACCACACACACACAGGGAGGCAATGAAGTGGGTGACGTTACAATAATAATAATAATAGTAATAATAATAATAATAGTAATAATAATATAAAACCTAAAATAGAAAATCGACCATAAGCAGAATGAAGGTCATCTGTGAGGACGTTCTACTCGCGATTTCTGGGGGCGACGGCGGCAGCAGCAGCAACAAACCAAAGCAAAGCGGATGTCTACATCATTGCCGATATGCGCGGAATTATTATTATGATCTATTATGTAGGAGAATCTGTCCGTGCCGAACCCTCACATATTATCGTCACTAGAATGGAGGCCTTGTTACAGTGTAACTAACAGGAATGATGTAAAAAAGACGTACTACCCAGTGCGCAAAGACCTTCGGGCTGACCGACGTCGGCCGCCGTTGGCCCGCGCACGGCCGTCGAACCATGGCCATTTGCGCATTCCCTAGTCCGCTGCACACAGGCATAATCAGTTCCTAGAACAGAAAGAATACTTTCTAGACCCCATTCCACTTGTAATGACTGGAACAGCGCAAACGGCAAAATGTTTCCAAAAAGTACAGAGCCCCAAACCTCCTTTATCCGTACAGCACTGAAGCCGATTTACATTTTTAACCAACGAAACATTAGCGAGCAATCAGCGCATGACAGGAAGAGTGAGTGCAGCATTCCGTGTGCAAACTGGGTACCCATGAACGGCACTGTGCGATTGCATTCCGCCATGAGCAACTAAGTGGCACAGATCCTCATCAGGTCCCGCAGATTGCGGGGCCTTATGCGGATCTAGACCTCTTGCTAACTACAGATGTAAGCCGCCGCTTTCATGTCTATCGA
The DNA here is from genome assembly GCA_036245525.1 of Semisulcospira habei. Taxonomy (NCBI): domain Eukaryota; kingdom Metazoa; phylum Mollusca; class Gastropoda; family Semisulcospiridae; genus Semisulcospira; species Semisulcospira habei. Next base: position 227,395,283 of record BTPG01000002.1, on the reverse strand, counting down.
TGTTCATGTGCATGAGGTGGTCCGCATCGGGTGGTGTAGATGTTTTGGGGAAATGGCAAGATTCCCTGTTTGCACTTTGCCTGCGTTTATGTTGCTTGCTTACCATGACAAATATCCTAATGTAAAGCTGCTGTGGACAACAAACACACTAAGAGTATGTATACAGTTTTGTTGATTGCAAATGTAAATGCCAAATTCATGATTGTCATCAACATGTTTATCAGATGTAGCCTCTGTTGTCAGGTTGTATGCAAAACTACACAATCGTGCGTTTCATCCGCAGTTGAGTGTTTCCTGGTTTTGTATTCTCTTTTGGGTTAGTTTATCAATAATTTTTGCGTGCGCGCACGTGTGTGTGTGTGTGTGTGTGTGTGTGTGTGTGTGTGTGTGTGTGTGTGTGTGTGTGTGTGTGTGTTTCTATCTATCTATATCCCGTAGTCTTGCCGACCGTTGGGGCACCACTGATGACTTAACAACCAGCTCCCTCCATTCCTGTTTTCTGCCATTCTCAGCGTATCGCCCAGCTTCAGTCCTGTCCACTCTGGGATATTGTCCTCCCATCTTTTCCTCTGTCTTCCTCTCCTTCGTCCTCCTTGCACAGTGCCTTGCAGGATTGTTTTGGCAAGCCCTGCTGAACGTGTGACATGCCCATACCACTTCAGTTTGCGTTTTCTCACAATAGCTAATAAGTGTGTGTTTGGCGGGGCACAATTAACCGCTACCGACACCCAAAGGGCTAGCAATAACTGGATTCTCTGTTTTTAGAACGTGCGAGGCCCGGATTTTAGGTCGATGAAGCCTGTCCACGTACTTTGTAATAGCAAGAATGACAGTGGGCCATTCAAGGGGCAAGGTCGCGCCGTGAGAACGCACATCGAGTGTACGGTTTCGTTTCCAATAATTTGCCAAGTACAGCAACCGATTAACCCTTTGGGTGTCGGTAGCGGTTTTAGTCGCGATGATTCCTGCGGAATCATCGCGACTAAAACCGCCACCGACAGGAATCTTCGCGACTAAACCGCCAGCGACACCCAAAGGGTAACAAACACTTTCGTTATACATTTTTAATAAAGTTGAATGGGATCCGCGTAAAGCGTTTATTGACAGCTCACAGCGGCTTCTGAACACTCGCTAGCTGTATTTCTTTGTAAAGAAACATGGACGACGAAGCACAGTGACGGTACCTATCAGCGCGGGGATCCCACGTACGAGCAAATATGCCTCTAAAAGAATTATTCAAGGTTGTTTTATTTTAAGCATATCATATCATATTGTGTGTGTGTGTGTGTGTGTGTGTGTGTGTGTGTGTGTGTGTGTGTGTGTGTGTGTGTGTGTGCATGTGTGTGCATGCGTGCGTGCGCGAAGGAGAGGGAGAGAGCGCACTGCTACACAGCAGAATGTTGACGTGCCTTGTTCGTAAAAAAATAACCTCTTAGTGACCATCACGGTCATCACTTTAAACTAACCAGAACCGAAAAGCTCACAATGACTGTACACACTATCGCATGCTAAGCACTGTACACACGCAGCAGTAAACGCATAGACAGTAATAGTTCAAGGACAGTGCCTGATCAACTTGGAGACTGCCCGGAAGCCTAGCTCATCAGGCACCATACCTGAGCTATCACTGTGAATCAATCTCTCGTGCTTGGCTCCCATACATAAGGAAATCGCCACATCAAGGCCAGTATCTGTCAGTCAGCCCGCGCCGACACCCAGTGATTGATAGAGAGTGTTTTTGGCGGTAGCACTTGGGACCCCGGTCACTGCGGTACACATACAAAACATTACCATTCGCGCATAAACTCCCAGCAAGAGGCATGGATACTCATGGGCCCCCGCGATTCGCGGGGGCTCATAAGGATCCTTGCCTCTTGCAGACGGGCGAAGCCCAAGGCCGTAAGTGCGTGAGGAATTATGAGTGGCCTTGAAACGCACACACCGTAACAACTACTGCCTTCCATAGTGTATTAGGCGCGATGACAGCAATTATAAACAAACCGCTCGGATGAAAAAAGGGGACCGAAACCGCGAAGAGCACGAGCTCACATTCCATCGAATCAAAATGATTAGGCTTTTCGGAGTCTGAGTTAGAACTGTACTATATTGTATGTTTACCAACAAAAGGATACATTCATAGGTCTACGCCTGAGCCTGACGCCAACAGGCAATTTACCGCCTCAAGTATCTCTTAATATCAGCTGCGTTCAAATCGCTTTTTCAAGCTGTGAAATTAACATTTTCGAAAAAGCATTTAACTGCCTCAGTCCCATTTCAACATTGTAATCATTTTTAGTGTGTTGTATAGTCCGTTTGAACAGAAAAAGAAAACGGATTATCACCAACCTTGGTCCTAACTTATTGTAATTTTCCATTAGTCATAACGACGGTTTAGCAACTGCCCTCGGGAAGTTTTTAACATGACCCATTTAAACCTGCTAAAACGTGATATACCCTCATCGAGCCCCATTCTCAGACACTGACACATATTTACACGCTCTCCATGGTAAATGTTCAATACCTTGGTCTTGCAGGGCGTCTGATACACGCATAACTTGTCATAGTTTCAGTATCAGTGATGCAGGTTAGTGGTCAGAAGCTCGAACAGGGCATATATTTCAACCTTTTTAAGTCAATCTCCATGATCTTCAAAGGGTAGTGGCTAAACAAATGGGTTTGAAGCCAATTCAGTTTTCTTGTGTGTGTGTGTGTGTGTGTGTGTGTGTGTGTGTGTGTGTGTGTGTGTGTGTGTGTGTGTGTGTGTGCGTGTGTGTGTGTGTGTGCGTGTGTGTGTGTGTGTGTTCCGAGAAGTACACATCCTTACACTACACATATGGAGACTGCTAAAGTCAAAATACGGTGACCATTCTGATACTCTACGTCGTGTCTCCTGCATATCACACACACACAGACACATACACACACGCACGCACTCGGTACATGCCTAGAAAAATCAAGGTATATGTCCTATCAAAGAAGACGACATTCAAGCAATTTAGCAATGAGTCTACAACAAGCAGAGGGTCGACTATGAATAGCTATCAATATGCAATCTTCAAAGGACAACTCCCAGATTAGAGAACTGCGACCTCATGAGTTAAAAATGGTCAATACAGCAGTATATAGGACGCGTGTCAGCCAGGCGCTTGGATGCTCCCAATGAATATATATTTTACACTGTCGGACTAATAATTGCACGGGAGTTCGATCTGTATGATGGGGATCGGGGGTGGGTGGGGGGGGGGGGGGGGGGTAAAGCCCAAACGCACACCGTACCGAGGCAAACAGCGTTTTCCTGGGAAACACTTTAGTCGCTTATGCACGGTGTACTCCGAGCTTTAGAGACAAGCGCCTTGTTTACATTAAACCGACTTCGCTGTGCGTGGCTGACACTGCTGAATGAGATGACGTGTGTCTACACAGGAAATAATCAGATGTGCATGATAACACTTTCCGCTGGGGACAGACGCGAACACCAACAGGTCAATACAACCTCTAACACAGATTCATTCCATCTGCAAGAGGCACAGATAGTCTAGCAGCTGCCCTTCATAGACGATCAGCCGTTTACGAGATAGTGATTTTCTAGAGAGTAACAAAGGTTTGGGTATATCAAAATGAAGTCTAGTATGAATAAAAGCAGTGCGCACTCGTTTTAAACCGCCGGAGGATGGAGACATTTTTCTGTAGCACATTTTGTTTCCAGTATGGCTGCAGACGAAACCAGGAACGTAGCGGCCATGTTTACAGGGGATCAGTAGTTTACACGGGTCTCATTGTTCCTGTATTCAGTGGTAGTATGCACTATATGTCACTTAAAAGGATTTCATTTTTTAAAGTAATATTTTCACACTTAGATATATTAACAGAAGAAACAATTACGAAAACGCTTGCCTTGAACGCAAAATTAATATCGTTTCGCAACAATAAGGTATCCCAAAATCACGTGATCAAAACATCACGTGATGCCGTCTCCGCGGACGTGACTTTCTGTCTGCCGACGGGTTCTTTTTTATTTGTTCTACATAAGCTTGTTTGTTTAAAAAAAAAAAAGCAAACGTGTCAAGTTGCTGTGTGCATTTTTACGGCTTGATAAAGGTTTGTCATGTTTATTTCCATTCACTTTACCATCGCTTTGCCCGTTTCATTTCGACAACACAGCACCAAAACAAAACGTAACCCACAACACAAACGCTATCTTCAAAACCTATGCTGCATTCTGTAAAAGAAAAAGAGCGCCACACCACTTGGTTTTAACTGTCATGGCTGAGCGAAGTTTCGGAACTTGATTAATTATTTTATGCAGCAGTAACATTTATTTTAATCAGTTGCACTGACAAGCTATGTTGTGATGTGCGATCACTGCCAGTGCCAATTTTGCAGTCTCAGTGATCACTGATGGTACAGTACACTTCACACTGAAAAAAAAAATACACAGCACAATGTGAACACGCTTGGAAGTTCATGCAATGCTTTGTTTAAAATTGAACCCTATCTTGCTAGCAGTAGCCTACTGCACAAAAGAGGAACTTATTTTGCTGCTGTGTTATTTGCAGTTTGTCTGCATATATATAGACATTTGCAGTTCGCTGCAAGGATTCTTAGCAGCTGACATTAGCACTGACATATTGGGATTAAAACGAGAAAGAAAACGGAGAAAGGTGACACAGAGATGATTTAATAAATCAGTCAAGTGATCAAATGAATGAGATATCTATGTTTTATGATAAACAGCTAGTTATGGGAAGGGGGGGGGGGGGGGGGGAAGGAGGCACATACTTTATAATGTACACGTACTATTTCTTTCAGTGTTTCCATCACCCACTCATAACACCATTAGACTCGATGAGTTGTCATGTTTTGAGTGGTTTACAAAATACATGTACTTGTTGCTGTTACATTATCTTCTTACTGGTTTTGACATTTCGCTGTAAGATTTACAGTCACATACTTTAAGCGTGTTCCCTCTAACGCACACAGAGGTTGACTGTATCATTGATATGTGTGTGTAGGTAGTGTTTGGTTTTGTTTGAGGTGGCAGTTTTGGCCTCACCTTTAAGTTTGGTGCCGCTGTGCATGTGGCCACCAGTACTATTTACAGAACTGATGACTGCATGTGCAGGCTAGTTCACGGTATCAAAATGTGAACTGGGCAGCCTATTGTTTGAAGTGATCAGTGGTAGCAACATCCATGATGTATGTGTGCATTTGGCCACTGGTACTGTTTACAAAGGTGCTGTTTACAGAACTAGTGGCTGAGTAGGCATATTATTATTAGTATTGTTATTGTTATCAGGTGTGGCCTTATCTCTAAGTTTTGGTGCCCCTGTGCATGAGGCCAACAGTACTTTTCAGCATGTGCAGTGTGGTTAACTGGACACATGAAATTTGTAGGTGGGCAGCTAAAATACAGGCAGTCAATACAAGCCACTTGCTTAACCTGAAGTCTCTATATATAGATTTTACAGTCCACTAATGCCCATCAGTATACAATTGTGCATGTCTTTTGTGGGTATTCTGTGGTTTTGTATGTGGGCTGGGGTTGAAAGTGGGGCGGTATGGCACCTATTACTGTGTATGTACAAAACCTTCATTACAAACAAACATAAATTAATAATTTTAATAAATAGTTATTTGGGTTTAACGCCGCGCGGTAGACTACGGCCATCTCATGGCAGTTAAATAAATAAGATAAAGTAAGTCAAAGATACCTGGGACATAAGAATGCTAAGTAAAGTATAGATTATGATCATGCACAGATGTACATTGGTGGATGTTCTGCAGTTTTGTGTGTGTAACTGGATTGGGGTTGGGAGCGAGTGATACTGCACCTATTACCATGTACGTGTGTAAGACATAAGACATTTATTCACCAAGTAAAACGTTACAAGGATTTTTGTGTGGCATGGCGACAGTAAAATATGTCCTCACTTGTTGGGCATTCATCATGTCATACACTTAGTTGGCGATCATCCTATATACAGCACTAAAAGATAGATAAACACAATATTAAACACAAATCAGTCATATGTCACAAATCATGGAATCACGTTGTTCCGTGCATGGTGATGTATTGAGGACAGCTTCTGGAAAACAAATTGCATCTGAATCGAGAGGTTCTGGCTTTAAAAGCACGAAACCTCCGGCCAGAGGGCAGAAGCTCGAAGAGATGATTGGCTGGGTGTGACAGATCTGACAGAATAGTACTGGTGGCCACATGCACAGGGGCACCATGGTGTATGTTCTTGATCTGTATGCTGATGTGTATGTACAAAACCTACATTACAAACAAACAAAACAAAACAAACAAACAAAATAAATAAATAATTTAAATAAATAAGATAAAGTAAGTCTAAGGTACCTGGGACATATGCATGCTAGGTAAAGGATAGATTAAAAATTATGAACATGCACAAATGTGTATGTCCTTCTTTTGGTAGGTGTTCTGCGGTTTTATGTGTGTATTTAGGTAAGGGTTGGGAGCAGGCAGTATGGCACCTATTACCATCTATATATGTGTATATTTTCTTGTTTGCTGATGCCCCCACCCGGGTCTGCCCTGGGGGACTTGGGTGGGGTTAGGTACTTTTTAGTTCCCAGGGTCACCCTGGTCAGCCCCACAGGGTGGGTTTCCTTTCTATTCTGGGGCATGTGTTTCTGTCTACCCTTGGTCCATTCACCTGTATTTGTCTTTTTAAAACTCTCCCAACTGTCTGCACTGCCTGTAGCTCTTGATGTTGGATGTGTGTTGCTAGACAGTCTTAGCTTTATTTAGGCCCCATGTTGTAGGTTTATTTAACGTATTTAACCGGCTGGTGACATACATTCAATTTTCTGTTTAGTTTTTTTTTTCATAAGCAGTGCAGGCACGTCCTGAAAAAGCCTTGTTGCTGTCGGGACGTTAAGCAATGTACAATCAATCAATCATTGTTTGCTGATGTGTATGTACAAAACCTTCATTACAAGCAAACAAAATAAATAAATAATTTAAATATATACTTATTTGGGTTTAATGTCGAGCAGGCGACCAATGCCATCTCATGGCGGTTAAATAAAAAAGATAAAGTAAGTCAAGATACCTGGGACATATAAATGCTCAGTAAAGGATAGATTATGAACATGCACAGATGTAAGTGTCGTTTGGTGGGTGTTCTCTGGTTGTGGAGTGGGGTTGGGAGTGGGCAGTATTACCATATATGTGTATGTGAACATCAGCATATGAACAAAACCTACTTTTCAAACAAATAAAAATAAATAATAAATTTAAATAACTAGGACATATGAATACCAAGTAAATGATATATTATGAACATGCACAGATGTTTGTTCTGTGGTTTTGTATGTGGGGTGGGGAGCGGGTGGTATGCACCTATTACCATATGTGTACATGTTATGTTCACATCATATATGTGTATATCTATGTTCTCATCTTGCATGCTGATGTCCCCCACCCAGGTCTACCCTGGGGGACTTGGGTGGGGTTAACTACTTTTTAGTTCCCAGGGTGACCCTGGTCAGCCCCACAGGGTGGGTTTTCCCCTCTATTCAGGGGCGTGTGTTTCTGTCTACCCTTGGTACATTCACCAGTATTTACCTTTTTTAAACTCTTCCTACTGTCTGCACTGCTTGTAGCTCTTGATATTGGATGTGTGTTGCTAAAGGGTCTAGTTAGGTTTATTTAGTGTATTAGACCAGCTGGCGACATACATTCAATATTCTGTTTAGTTTGGGTTTTTTCACAAGCAGTGCAGGCACGTCCTGAGAAAGTCTTGTTGCTGTCGGGACGTTAAACAATGTACAATCAATCATTTTATGCTGATGTATGTGCAAACATACATCACAAACAAACAAAAAAATAATAAATTAATAAAATAAGTTGGGGATACCTGGGACCTATAAATATGCATGTTAAGTAAAGGATAGATTATGAATATGCACAGATGTATGCATATTGAAAACAAATTTTCTCTCCTTGGTGACCACTACCATACCACTATAGTGATCATGTGCATCAAGGAATTCCTTCCATCCATAATTAAAAGGATAAATAATAAATAAATATGTAAGTGAATACATACATGAATCAATAAAAAAAAAAATAATAAAACATGTAATATAATAGAGAGGGCTACTATCTGTATTGTGTCTCATGCAGTCCTGATAAAGCTTAATCATAAGAGTCCTTGTGAGTACTTGAGTGCGGATTGGTTGAATTGGTTGCAAAAACTAAAATTTTATATTTAGGTGTTTAGCTGAACATGGTGATTTTGATGGAAACGGTTCGGAGATGGATTTCACTCTGCCTGGCTTGTGCTTAAGACCAGTCGGATACGAGTGTGCTTGACCAGTTAAAAATCCCATCTCCACTAATAAAATAAATTTAAAAAAGAGCAGACCTGCACTTAGAGCCGTTAGGCTGAAAAACAGACGAACAACATGCATGTTGTATCCGGCCAAAGAATGTTGAAGATGGTCGGCAGACACATTCCACAACATGCACAAAGGGAGTTTACTTTCAATATGCTTTCCTCCCACAAAAGACCGAGTTCTATGGAAAAGGCTGTTTTCAAGACCAGGAAAAATAACGTATTTGACGTTGATAAGATGTTCAAATCGAAAATAATCTCTGTTTCAATTCAGGAGCAAAGTAAAGCTTCATCAACCGTGCGCGTCTGATTGACTTCTTTAGAAGGCTTCTAGCTGACCGCCATTTTGAAACTAGCGACGCGACTATGCTTACCGCATTAAAAATAATACTTTTAAACTTATTTTATCGTATATGTATGCATGTTTACTTGCTGATGATTTTAATTTACTCACTGGAATAAACTTGTAACTTGTATGCTTGAAATTTTCAATGTTATGCACAAAAAATGTCTTGCACCTTATCCGGGCGGTGTACGAGGACTGGTTCCCTCACATCGAAAAATAGCTTTCGAAAAACACTTCTACAAAAATGTCTCCATCCTAAGGACAAATATTGTTGCCATGCATAAACTATATGGCATTAGTACTTTCGTTTCGTACCTGCAAACCATTGTTACTCTTTTGACGAACTACTTAGTCTGCAGAAATTGCGAAAAGCTGCTGGACTAAGAGTCTCATGCGCATTGAGAACCTTTGCCTGTTGCTAACTTGCGAAGAACGACTCGAGCTGTTTCCAAGTTTTCAGGGTCTCAAGTAATTACAGAGACAGAGAGACCTATGCATGACAAATGTGAACACACGAATGTTATTCCGCACAAAGCAAAGTGCCACATGCGCAATTCAAATACGCCGTTACGACTACTTTTTAACGTGCAATTATTAAAAAAACCAAAAAAACATGAAAAGCTTTCATTAATTTTTGCTATGTATCCATTCTTAACTTGTCATTTATAAAACAGAGAGTGCTAGCTGATTCCTCTCCAATCTCATTTCAAGTCTATCATGACTTGGGGAGTCAACTAGAGTCTGCACGGCTCCCTGTGAAAAATATTCAGGTTGAAATAATTCGGGCTGCCTCCCTTAGCCGATGTACCGACAGGCGTCTTGTCTCTCTTTCACACAGAATAAACACTCTCTGTCTGAGGAACGACTGAAGTAAGCAAGTGTCATACATTCTCATGAGCCCCCTAAGGGCTCATGAGAATGTATGGCTCTTGCTTACCTCAGTCGTTCCTCAGACTGAGAGTGTTTCAGAGGCTCATGTGAATTTACGTCTCTCGCAGATAGCAGTTGGGCAGTTGGGTGAAGGACAGTGTCTGAAAAAAAGACAACAGAACAAACCGCTGTGCTCCTAAGTACTCTATTTCCTGTCCGCCTAGGCAACACTGTTCTTGATTGAATTGGTCTTTGTATAACGTGATCGAATAACGGTAAACTGCAGGCTCCGTCTACTTGACGTCAACCATTTAGCCCAGATCTATTGCAGCTATCACGGAAGGTGGATCGATCGTGACAGTTCAAGGGTAGCGCCAGAACCAATTCTACCCTCGCACTAATTAACTACTAGGCCGATGTATCTCCTGAACTAGTCTCTTCAGATGACAACTCCCATAATTAGGGATTTCTATCTTAAGGACAAATGCCCGTTTTAAACAAAAACGCGTTTGATTATGAAGCTACACAAGTCTAGAATGAGGGGTAAAACTGAGTGAATGATTGGTTGGTTCACTGACTGACTGACTAACTGGTTGATTATGGCTGGCTAATCTGACTGACTCAATGATTCGTTGAATGGTTGATTGGTTGTTTGTTTGGACGGCTGGTCGATGGATTGATTTACTTGGTTGTGTGACTGATGAATAAATAACAGATATTTTGATGTGTCTCACTCACTGAGACCCATGGACACATAACTATGCCTGCCTTTTTTTTTTTTTTTTTTTTTCATACGTGGCGTCAGTTGGCTGAAGGTGATGTTTACCAAATATTAGGGAAACACTTCGAGTGTTCCAGCGACAGCACTGGTATGACCAAAAGCCATATCGTGTCGGTGGTCTAAACAACATATATTAGCCAAAGCACTAACTAGATGTCAATTTCTGTATTTATTCAGCAACATGATGAAGCTCCGCATACTGAAGACAAGTGTGTACTGGTGTGCGACTTTGGGCCTTAAATCTCTCAGTCCATAATCACAAACCAGCACACACACACGGGCATCACGTCAATACAGTCGAACAGGAGCTTGACATGCGTCTACGGAATCCGCTTCTGCAAATGGGAAATGCGTTGTGCTATTAGCTGCATTGTCTAAGCGGATGGTCAATAACTGTTTCACTTCCAGCGCTAACTGCGACAGATTAACCTGTTCAGTGTCAAGAAAACATGAACAAACTCAACTGCAAGAGGTACAGATCCTCATGAGCCCCCGCACTTGCGGGGGCTCATGAGGATCTATGCCTCTTGCTGAGACCACGCTGAATCCATTTTCCTGGAAAAGCTAGGACATTTCGGTGATTACTAGCAAAGACTGCAGAAACACAATGTGCGTCAACTGGCACTGAACGGGTTGATCAACTAGAACAGCTCGGGAGAACTCAATCAACGATAATGGCTGAAGAAACAATTTAATAACTCAAAACGGTGCTCAATGGTAATGCCCGATTAGCTGGGCACCTTCCCAGGCACTGAACTGATCAGGCACTGCCCTAAAGTCATACTATACCGAGGAGCAAAAGAAATGCGACATCACTGGAACCGGAAACAGCGTTTCCGATGATTCCACTGATGTCACGATTCTTTTGTCCGCAAGTACAGTTAACAAATGGCTCCATCTTTTTTTCGGACCAAATGGTCTCAAATGTAAGCAAACTAGCTTTGGTCGCGAAAGGACTATGCACATAATGAAGCCGCCATGACCTCGGCAACGCGGGCACTGACCGCATGCCATCTGCTGACGACGAAATCGACAGGATTTCGTAACAGAGTGTGTTCAAGCCCAACGAGCAGAACAAACACATCGCCGGGTGAATTAAAAATTTGCGACTGAAATCACATCAACCACACCCACTCACCGCAACAGTAAAGACTGTTTTGCCCCTATGAAAAAAACCAAACTTTACACTGACTCACACAACAGTGTATTTTTATACACATAGCATGGTAATTATAAAAAAGATTTCAAGAGCGAATATTTAAAAAAAAAAAAAAAAAAGATTAAAAGGGAAAGGTTTGATAACAGTGACTAACGCCTTGCAAACAGCACCTCGATTCTACAACACCGTCTTGGTCACACTTACTGTATTATCGACAGTCTGTACAAAAGTACCACAGATATGTCCTTCGTGACCTTGTCCTTAACTCATTTAACCTCAGCACAGCACAGTAATATAGGGATCGACCATGATAGTTCAAGGGTGGTGCCAGAATAGCTTGGCGTCCATATGCGCCATGCTATTCTGGCATCACCCTTGCACTATCATGGTCGATCTGTTTTCTAAACTGTAATACAGTCTTCAGAAGACTGCTGCAAAATTGGCTGATTTCGACCTTCGGGTACAATAGGTTAACAACGAGATTACGCTGCTAGGTACTCAGTGTAAGTAGAAAATGAAATGTTATCGTGGCTTTCAGATTATACCGGCACACAGGTCTAACAAATATGGCCGCCGTGATCGTTATTGCATAGGCGGTGGGAGGTTTGCCGCTGTACCAAAACAAGAACAGATGAATGCGTTTGAGGGTAGACTTTTATTGCCAAGTCTGAGTAGGCAAAAATGACAGTCTGGATGCTAAAAAGGGAAGGCATAAGGGTGTAATTTCATACGAAGCAAACTAGTTGCTGCGAATGCAGCTATTTCATAAAAGTAGCAGTGTTGTTAAAGTGACCGCAAATGTGCGAATTCTCTTACGAACAGCAACCTTGCTACAATGGAGGTTGCAATTTTATACGACAGCAACCCGTATTTCCATTAACGCGCCACGGCCCCCAGACATTTCCCCAAGTGTTAAGTAACACGAGTGTACATTCCGTGTTCCCTGTAAGATGTGTCTTTCTGAGAGTCAGCGTGACTGCTGAAATATTTGAGAGTCTCGCAACTTCGCACGGCAGACCTGTCATTAATTTTTCGCTTCAGCACGGCTTGACGTTGGTGACGCATTGCTACCACACATTCGAAAACTTGCGCGTCAGTAAATTATGTGCCTCAGATCGCCATTTGTGTGCGTGACAGCGATGTGCTTTATCGGAACACTGACAACACACGGCCATCGTGGGTACGCAAGATCTCAGAAGACCATGCTTCCATTTTTGATACCGTCAACGTTAACAGACGTAGATGGATAGATAGGTCAAATCGTGCACCCACAGGTAGCGCTGGAACTGAAAGGTGCATTCATAAACTGACAAGCAAAAGAAATGCGACATCACTCGAATCATCGGAAACACGTCACTCGAAATATGCCGAATTTCGTTTGCTCGTCAGTACAATTATACGCGACAACAGTGTACGGTACCTGGCCAATGCGGGTAGTATATGGCAGGCTCCAGCAGGTCCTGCTCCCACTCGGCCGGCCACAAGCTCTCTAGGCTGTCCGTCACCTCCAGCTTGACCAGCTCAAACGGGGATCGCGCGTTTACATCCAGGGTGGCTGGTTGGTAGCTTACGTCCACTTAGGGTGGCTGGTTGGTAGCTTACGTCTACTTAGTCAAAGTCAAGTACAGAGTTTTTGTTTCATATTCACGAAAGTTGATGACTAATTTCCTTTCAGCCTGACCATCTCCAACGGTTGTGTTGCGGTCACATCCTAGGTGGCGGGGTAAGTTTTCTGTCTATCTTCACTGCATCAAAATTAACTCATCAAGACGTGTCTCAAACGGATACGCGGCAAGCATAGTCAACGTTCTAAACACGCAGCACACTATACTAACGATAATTTACTTGCCGCGTATCCCTAAGTGACACGTCTCAAATGAGTCACGACCGATTAATATTATGCGGCACGTCTCCAATGCTAACGTGTACCTCGTATCCTCGCAAAACATGTCGCGTGGATGAGCTCTTGCCTTATCCACGGTCAAATCCAGCACTACTGGTTATTTCACTTCCAGCTTGACCTGCTCACACGCAGTTCCAGCGTTCACGTCCAGGGTGGCTGCTTCGCTTACCTCCACCTCAGAAAACCCTTCACGGTCAGCAAATTAATGATCACAGACATTATTGTTCTATGCCCTGAAGTCGCAAATCACAGACCAGCACGCATATAATTGAGGTTGGGTATTATTAACCCCTTGACCGCTACTGACAATACCGTTCGGCGGAAAAGACGCTACGCGTCTTTTCCGCCGACCGGTATCGTCAGTAGCAGTGGAGGGGTTAATCTGGACGACCAGAACGCTGTGTTGAAAAAGACGCATCTAACTAACCAACGTTATGAAGTCGGCCCCAAATGCAAAAATGATATTCACGATACAAACTGTCATCCTGGCAAACTTCAAACTCTCCGATTTTCATGTCGCCGTGAGCAAAATTACGTCCAACAGGTAATTTGTGCTTCCGACACATCTTAAAAACTAATCATGTTCCTATTCATGAAAAAAAAAAAAACAACGCTTTGTCGTGTGAAAAAAAAAAAAAAAAGCCTAGCCAGCTTTTCATCGAAAAGACCGTTATCAGCTACTCGCGTGTTCAGTACTATAAAATGCACAACAAAAAAAATATGTCCGTTACTCAAGCAACGTGTGACGCACACACAATTCCAGTGGACCCAGTGGAATCGTAGAAGTGTACGTAGCGTTGTCTTTGTGCTAATACTATGCATACATAACAATGTTTGCATATAATTTGACACATGTCTAAACCCAATTGCGTCAGCTTGCTTTCCTTTCGGTTTCCGCCTTACGTAATTACATATAAGTGTGCCCGTCAAAAGTCAAGTACCTACCATCCTAAACACTGTCAAATGAAAATTCGGTCAGTGACATAACACGACTTTTAGTAACGCGGTTATTATACGATTTCAAATAGGAATCTGGCGTGTACCTCTTCGACTATGTCAGCCAAGGAACTGGCTGACACAAATGTGCAAGTTTTACGATCGTATATTAAGGCGCCAAGATGATCAGGCACTACCCTTCAGATAAGTCGATATGTCTGCCGCGATTGGCACTGCCGCTAGAGCGCTATATTACAGACAGGGATGCTTAAGGCGCAACGCGTGAGGGCTCACACGCTTTACAACGATGTAGTCTCCGGTTTTGTTTTGGTTTTGGCCGCATTAGTTTTTAGCCCATTTGGCCCCAAGGCCACATTTCCTAAATTTTGGAGGTATCACTTAACTAGTATGTACCAATTGCCGGAGATTAATGGACCATGACAATTCAAGGGTAGTGCCACATTAGCTTGACGCCTTCAGGTGCCAAACAAATCTGGCACTACCCTTAAATTATCATAGTCCATTCATTAGCCGCTATAGGGCGTTGGGGCTAAATGGGTTGCGCTACGCTTTTCCATCAGTTCTGAATTTCTTTTTAAAATTGCATACTTCTTTCCAGTGGGTTCTTTGGTTCACTCAAGTGTCCTCTAACGACAAGTTCACATTTACAACAACGGTTTATGAACAGTCACGATTCAGTTCACTAACAGTAGACTCTTTGAACATCTTCAAGAACGTTAAAGATAGAGCCACATTCAACTTTAAAAATTCGCAGCACTAAATATTCTTTTCTTTCAAAATGTTTAAATCTTAAGACTCCTTTAAAAACATCTCATACGATAGATCTGATACACGCTGCGAAAATTTCGCAGGGCAGAGGGATTCAAATCCCGTTGTAAAGACGCTGAGTGCACAGATAAAGGTTGTCTCTTTAACTCACTCTAGACGTGTCGCAAACGGAGACGCAGCAATTAGCCGCGCCTCCATATACGGTACGTCTCGAATAAGTTAAAATAAAAACACACGCCTTTCGACCCATCTTTCCTCTCACCGAAAGTGGTCTGTCAGTAAAAATAGTAACGAGCTCCTCTTACGAATTCATCAGCAAGCAAATATCCTAACAGTTTACTGATCAATCTTCTTAAATGTGAAATTCTTAAATGTGAAAGTGTGTGCGTGCATGCGTGCGTATATCCTTAGCCTAAAATTAAAAACAAAATTCAGTACTATTCTGGTGTTAAAAGTTTACTCTATTTAGGATAATCTGATACGTACGTCGTACTTATCGGGATGACTGGACCGTGACACCTCAAAGATAGTGCCTGATTAGCCACGCAATTAATCCCTGCTACTGAGCATATCATAATTGATTCATGTCCTGCAGTTGGATCTCAAAGTGAACGTGCATCGACCCGCACCTGAAGCGCTTTCACCACCGTGGCTGAGAGTACAGATCGACCCTCTCAATAACCCCAGTAGCAAAAGGTTTACGGGCCAACGACAGCCGCAGTTGGCCCGTGCACTAATGTCGGTCCTAAAACCTTTGCGTACTGGGAAGGTACGTAACTCGAGACTTACGCTGTACTCTGCATCTGTAACGCATTTAAGACGGAAACCTCGTACACCTTACACAAGTCAACATCGAAGGCTTTGGAAAATGTACGTATTTTGCATCCTTGGCCATCGATCCTCGTCCACGTTTTCAATCAATGAAATCTATTTTTTTAATATAAAAAAATCTAAGACCGTGCCCTCTCCTATTTTTTTTAATCACTCGTGTGTGTGTGTGTGTGTGTGTGTGTGTGTGTGTGTGTGTGTGTGTGTGTGTGTGTGTGTGTTTATATTGATATTGTGACGGTTTTTTCTGACTTTATTTTGTATGGACATTATTATTTTTTTCACATCTAGTACACAGTATTGAACCGTGTGGTCATCTGGGCCATTTTGCTCTCCCTGTTTACTTCAAGCAGACAACGAAACTTACACAACCAAAGCAGGCACGACCTACTCCTCTCAGACTTCTTCCCACACCGAGACTCTGAACGCTGACGCCGTGAACCTTCACAAGAGGCCATTTTTTGTAGCTGTCTCAAGTCGATGGGACCTGATAGATTTCTTTTATCTCTACGCCACTGAAAATAGCAAGCCCCACACGCGAATAATAACATGTCCGCGTTGTGATTCAACGCCCACTACGTAGAGAGATCGATCGACCACTTAATTCAAAACTGACATTAATGCATTTTCAAAGTATGTGCGCTGGCATATCAACATCTCTCACTGGTCACAAGACGTTAAACATATAATTATATGTCTTTTATTGGCGCTAATTTACCTGGCCTGTTACACTCTCTTTAAATAAAATAACAAAGGCAAAGCCCTTATTGCACACGTGTAAGGCCGATGTGTGTGGCCTCTGTGACAGTAAGTAAAGGGCTGGCGTCTGCACCAACGAAATCTATTTTTTCTCCAAATTTAAGCATTTGTCACACATATGTCAAACCCCATGGCCCCTTGACCTTTGCGATGTGTTGATTTAATTAGTATGCTTACACATGTCTTGCAATCAGCAACCTTCACGCCAAATTTGATTGAAAAGTTTGCAAAAACTTTGAGAAAAACTACAATTCTACAATTCAAAAATTGACATTTTCACACATTTACCGACCTCTTGTGACCCTTGACCCTTCCGAGGGATCACCCAAATAAGTACATGTATGCATATATAGGTTTTACCATCAGGTATCCCTGTACCATGATTGGGTTTGAAGTTGAAAATAGTATTTAAGAAAAAAACATTTTTTGTCAAATGATGGCTGTTATTATTTTTTTAAACTTACTTTTGGATCATCCCATGACGAAATTAGCAGTATGCATAGGAAGGTCTTATCATCAGCTACCACCGAGTCAAATGTGATTGAAAACTTTTGCAAAAATGTTGATTAAAAATTACAGTTCTATATAATAAAATAAAATTGGCATTTTACACACATTTGACCTCTTGTGACCCTTGACCTTTCTCAGGGGTCATCCAAATTGGTATGCATAGATAGGTCTTACCATCAGGTATCTCTGTACCAAGTTTGGGTTCGAAGTTGTGAAAGGTATTTGAGACTGAAAAACATCGTTTGTCAAAATATGGCTATTTTCCCCCTAATTCCTGACTTCTTGTGACCTTTGACCTTTCCGCGGGATCAACCAAATTAGTATGCATAGAAAGGTCTTACCACCAGGTATCTTTGTATTAAGTTTGGGTTTGAAGTTGAGAATAGTATTTGAGAAAAAATAAATTTTGTTTAAACATGGCTTTTTAAAAAAAAAACACCTATTTACCTATTTCCTGATCCCTGTGATATTGAGCTTTGGGAGAGGTCACTCAAATTAGTATGTTTAGAAAGGTCATGACACAACGTATCCTGTGGCTTGAATAGTCTCCGACAAAATGCCAAAGTTAAAGTTTACCATGGACGACGGCGGACGGACGACCACTTTTGCTTCGCATGTGAGCCAAAAAGGAGCTAATATATTTCGAGCACTGCTTTATCTGTTTTATATCTTCCTACTGAAACACTGTAAATGAACTGGGCTACAGACACACATTTTAACCCTTTACTGCCGATACATCTTGAACACCATCCAAATGCAAGAGATATAGATCTTCATGAGCCCCCGCATGTGCGGGGCTTATGACGATCTATGTCCCTTGCTGAAATCATTTATGTACATGTTCTTTTGACAGCAGGCGCTCTCTGACGTTGAGTTTGCAATGATTTCCAAAACAGTCTGCATCCACTAGCAAACAAGGGGTGCCATGAAACAACTTGTCACCGTCACTGAGATCCGGTTACATTGTGACGGTCTTTTCTGGCTTCAACTTCTGTCACAGTCAGCAGCACAAACTTACTGAAAATTTTGTTCTTTAAAATATATATTTTAAAATACAATAAACGATTCTAGAGCAGTCAGTGAACTCAAACTGAAGCAACGTGCTCACAAAACCTTGACGTACACAAATAACGCAGCAGCATAAACATAGTAGAACTGTAGGTAATCGACACACGTAAATGTAAACAAGATGGGATGAACCATAACCCACAAAGGCCCTTCTATATGAGAGCTGTCTTCGCTGTCAATGGTCTCTACCTTTTATCTTTGACTTGATTCTGATGTTGAAATATCTCCTTCTGAAAAAGCCTCGCAGATGTGCCAATGCGTCATAGTGCACTCTAGAAGGGGCGCGCGCAGTGCACACTTGTCATTGGTTTGTCAAACGCCATTTGTCATGACGTATTTTGTTTTTTTGTTTTTACGTAATTTTATATTTAACGTGATACGAGATTCGCTTTCGCTTCAAGACTTGGGAAACTGGTGACAAATCTACAATTTCACGGTACAATTTCAGTCTTGCTATAATTTGTGTGAAATCAGGTTGACTTTACCTAGCTACATGCTATACTAAGTACACCTGCATGCTCTTTTAAAAGCGTGTCAATATGTGTGCGTGCGTGAGTGCATGCGCGCGCTCCAAACAACCTCCAAAGGCATAGATGTTCATGCCCCCTCTGGGCACATGAGGATTTTTGCCTCTTGGAGATGAGCGCATATGCGAGAGAGATAGAAATACGTCATATTTAGAGTATCAGTGTCTGCGTGGTGACGGAGTTGTTTATTTTACATCACCGGCACTGTCTGACTTTCTCTAGAAGTGAAGGGTTTTTACTGTTTTAATTATTTTCTGAAAATAATTATTTTTTACTAAAGTGAGAAGTTGAAAGGATACAAAGCTGTCTAACGAACTCATCCGATGTCTTTCTCCAAACTAGCTATATGCAAAAGTTCAAGTAAATATGACAAACATTAAGGACTCATTCCTATAAACGGTTGTTTATGTCTTCAATGAGACGTTCAATTACAATATGCTCGGAGGCTCTCTTAGCCACCCACTTAAGAAAGTATTTCGCCAAGTTTCAAGCTTGTGTTTACAGAAATATCGGAGATTCTCTTTTTTACATACATACGCACACACATACATACATACGCACATACTGCGCTTCGCGCCAAATGTACGTTTAGCAGCGAGATTAGCATAACTAGACATGACGTATTTTTTATCTTGTTACTTCAATTGTTAGAGGTTTAGCCTGCCCGCCTTTGACATCATGGGCATGCTATTAAATTCGCCCCAGCGCGACCCGTCCTAAAAAGTCCCTTCTATAAATAGAAGGGACTTATTAAAAAAAAGTACACATTTCACCAAGTAACTTTAACTGCATTAGTTAGGTTACACAAATCTGTTATCTCACGTTACAAGTGTTGCCATATTTACTTCTGATCACTCTGAGACCATACCAAACACACGGGAAAGACAAACAAACAAACAACAAAAAACCAATAACCCACAAACAGTTAGACCAGTTCTTTCAAGCAACATTACAGAAAATGGCCTCCGGTTATGGCCATATTTATAAAGCGTCTTATTAAGAACTTCGACCCTTTGGATGTCGGTAGCTTTGTTTGGTCGAGGCGATTCCTGCGTGAATCACCTCGACCAAACACGCCCCCGACAGCCACAGGGTTAACTTGTACTTTAATTCGTCCCACTTGTTGCCACAGGTTACATGTGTGCAGGCCCGTGATTTTGGGATTACTTGTGCTGGTCTGTGATTTTGGACATTACGGCCTCTGACTGTAAGATCCATTATCACAGATCGACACACAAATACCTGTCTTTTCCATGTTACAATTCAATCCTTCTTCCATGACATGACGATACTTTTTCTGCGACAGCCACCGTGAACAAGAAAGAAAACATTACAAAACGTCTATCTCTCAAACAGCAGTCTCCTGTCTGACTGCATAGATACTTAAATGATCCTCGGTAAATTCCGTACAAAAGTTGAACAGTCGCGGCCGTCGGCAATTTGCAAGAGACATAGATTCTCATAATCTCCGGCCTGATCAAGAGAATCTAAGCCGTTGCAAATTATAGTAGGGATCGGCCGACACGCTTATATCTCCGCTCCTCATGCAAGGTAAACAGGAATGGGCTAGGTGTGTGACATACGCGTCCTTGGGCCCCGAGGCGAATGATCAGGTCAAGAAACTTTCGATTAGCCCTGGTGACGCTAGGTACTGTAAGTAAAGAGTGTAATGCCGTCCATGTTGAGTCCCTCTGTCACCGCCACATATACACAACATTACACAAAGCCACACACATCTTTTCAATGCCTGAGTCAAGAGTGTCGACAAAATATGCAACTGTACGTAGGCTTAGTAGCTGGTGCGCAGGTAGACAAGTAAAGCAGAGAGATTCGACGGTATCAGCTTCCTGACAACTCTTCCTGTAATTAACTTTTTACCGACTTGATTCCAAGACAGGCACAGACTTCACAACAACTTGTGACACCGCAGCACTATCACTGATCACACTGATTATTAATATTCCACGATAACTGAGACACACAACACAATGATGTGACTGATATGTTGGCAGATGGACGGCCGCCCATAAGTCAGTGAGTGAAACACGCTTGTAGAGTGAGTGGTCAGGCAAGTCTGCAAGCAGTATGTTGGTTGGGTATTACGCAGTGGTCGGCCTCCGCTGGATCTTGACCACTCGGCGGCACAAGGGGTTAAGTTCGCTAGCACGTCTACCGTTAATCCGTGCGTCAAATGACCTGCCGACCGTCGGATTCTGTGGTCTAAAGTGTTTTCCCTCCTCGTTGAAGATGATTTTTTTTTTCAGAGCCTCTCCAAAGACTTTCACAGTCACCAAAGAGGAAACCAAAATGGGCATGGTTAGTTCAAGTAATGAGCGGCTTTCGTAAGGAAAAGAAACCACAACAAACGAACTTAGTACAGCCGACTTTACCTAGCACAGGGTCGGATGTAACAGGGCTTGTTTTAAGGTTCCGACCACACGTTTCCATACCAATAACCTCGCTTAACCCATATAACCCAATGGCCGCATTTCCTAAATTTTGGAGTTGTCATCTAAAGACTTTGCAGGAGATCGACTGACCATGCTAATTCAAAGGTAGTGCCTGATTAGCTTGGCGCCTGAAGGCACCAAGCTAATCTGGCACTGCCCTTGAATTAGCATGTCAATCTACTTCCCGCTGTAGGGCGTCGGTGCTAACTGGGTTAACACAATCTTCAAATAGAAACAAAAAACTGCTTAGATCCTATGCATTTTGAAACGTACTAGCTGAAATGTATAAACAGATGAAATGCAAAGTGGATTATCTAATACACAAATGTAGCGAACTCGATCGCTTTTGCCTCTTTAAGTCCAAGTCCGTCAGCCCACGGCCCCTGACCGGCCGGGGTCATAGACCTCACCGGTGAGCGCATTTTCAGCCAATCAGAAAATAGAAAAATAATTGCCGCAGCGCGGTCCTGTTGCTCGGTTCCACAAGCTTTATCGTAACTAAGAAAGTAAATGGCGAAGTGCGATACTGTTTGTGCGTACACATTTCACTGAAATGGTCAGGCATTGCCATTGGGGTACCTGCAATCGGGACGAAAGGCACCCTGAAACCATCAAAGAAAAGCTTCTGTTTTTTTTTTTTTTTTTTTGTTTTTTTTTTCGTCCGGCCAAGGCCAACGCGATAGGCTGAATAAAAACGTGCTGTAGACCGGTCGCACACTGATCCGGCTCAACATCGGGATACTACCCCTAGCGGACAAGTGCTAACGCAGAGCTGTTTGTATGCAGTAAGTGTCATTTTTTTCTTTGAAATGGGGCTGGATCGGAGCGCATTCCGGAGCATGCACATGACGTTTTTGGCGTGCAGCGCAGAAATTCTGGCAAAGAAGTAATGTTCACGATAAAAATCTCGCTAGCCAAAACTTTGCTAGAAAACGTCTTTCAGTTTGGCGCCAAACGCCGCGCGCGCGCGTGTGTGTGTGTATTGTGTGTGTGTATTGTGTGTGTGTGTGTGTGTGTGTGTGTGTGTGTGTGTGTGTGTGTGTGTGTGTGTGTGTGTGTGTGTGTGTGTCAGCGGCTAGAGCCCGCGTTTGATGACGGACAAGCTTGACATTTTAGGATATTGTCCGTAAAAGAATTCTCGGAAAATTAAAAAAAAAAATGTTTTGATTAAGATGCTCATTGGCAAGAAAATGGCCGTTTCACAAAAGCCGGTTGATCCACACTGGTGTCCGTCATTTTTCTTAGATATTTTGCGTATAGCTAAATAAATGGGACATATTAAATGAGTTCGTTAACCAGCGTTGTACCTTTAGAACTTTTGGAGTGATAATTAAATATTTTTTGAAAAAATATATTTTCACGTTTTTGCGATTAGTTTCACGAATTATATGGGTTAATCTTAAAACAATTGATTTTTTTAAACGAAAAAAACAATCTTCTTATTAATAATCGCATGATTTTTCGTATACGGTATTTACGCAAGCCTGCAGTTTGTCTAGGCGGTCGGGTACGATTAGGTCAATTGTGACCTGTATGCCCTAGGTGTGAAAATCAGACAGTTTTCTGCACCACTTTTTCGGAGTCATTAATTTTGCAAAACAGCTAACATAACTTTTACCAAAAAAGCTATCATCTCATTATTACCCGCATGATTTTTCATAAACAGCGTTTGCATAAACCTGCTATTTGTCCCGGCACTGGGGTAGGATTAGGTCAAATTGTGACCTGTAAGCTCTAGGCATGAAAATCAGCAAGAAAATTGCAAAGCTGATCCTCTGATACCTCAAATGTTAGTACTGCGATGATGACGTATAACATCGAGTCGTCACTATGAACACGGCGTCGTGGGGCCAATGATGCCATGACGTGAAGCTTGAACTGACTTCATTTCGCTGCATGTGCTAGTATTCTTCAAAATAGCTATGCTACGCCAGAACACAGAGCTTACGAATGGCGGGAATCGCAGTGTGCTCGCCTAAAGTTATTTATGTGTGCCAGTGTGCGGTGTGGATCAGAGGGTGAGTTAGAGTAGTAGATGGATTCCTGTCGCTACACCAGCCCACAGAGCGTACTAATGGCGGGAAGCGCCGTGTGTCCGTCTTTAATTGTGTGCGCCGACGTGTGTGTTGATCAGTGGTTGTCTTAGAGAGGAGGGAAATGGATCAGCATAATAAGCCTAAAAATATGAACAACTCTGAATGTTCCTAAAAGATAAACGCATCTGAGCTCAAAATAATATGGCAGACTTTGGGATGAAATCCTCATCTTGTTCCAGTTTGTTCTGAAAATAGTGACAATTCACTTGCGGAAGTGGTACGTGAATAAGCGATTGAATTACCACGGCCGGAGCGTACTGTACTGCTCAATAATGTGCAAGCACTCGCTATCAGGCAGTACCGCTACCCTGATCTGCACACTTGGGATGTGTGTGTGTGTGTGTGTAGAGAGAGAGAGAGAGAGAGAGAGAGAGAGAGAGAGAGAGAGAGAGAGAGAGAGAGAGAGAGAGAGAGAGAGAGAGAGAGAGAGAGAGAGAGAGAGAGAGAGAGAGAGATTTTAAATATGTAATTAACTTTCCAGAAGAACCATACCAAAGGTTTATGCTCTTCCGTTTTTTCAGTCTCACTCTCTCATTCATTGTAACAAATCATAACAAGCACAAAGACACATCAATCCTACAGTAACACATTTCAGTCATAAAATCTCTTTATGATGAGCATATATTCATGCAACGTTTCTCTTCTCAGCATTTTTGGGATGGCGAACCCAGTGAGTTGCAACCTTACCCAATTCCAGCAGACAAGTCACCTGTCTACAAATCCCGAACTGTTCACAACTGGGGGCAGTACAGATTCTGTAAAATCTTCGCAGGAAGATCAAGTCTTGCAACACACGCCTGACACTGTAGCTGGCAAGTGTGGGGCAGCAAAACAATCAAGTAAGTATATCTTTGCGTATATATGCTGACAATAAAAGCAGAGGTGCATACCTAATACTTAGTTTCGCTTACACTCTGCGGTGACATTTCAGTTTCCATGCAAGGCTTTCATTGTTCTCTGTAGAAAGCTGACAGAGTGTGAAACAGTGATGCCATGAATGGAATGTCTGGTGTGATTTGCGATACATTTACATCCCTTTTGGGTGAAAAACAATAACCTGTGACATTTAGCTGGCCTTGCACCTCTGTGTAGCAGGAATGTAATTTCTTCAGTCCCACGCTGGTGTCGTCAGCTAATTTCACACAAAATCCTGGCAACTGACATGCCTCGAGTATGGTGGAATTTCTGGATGCAGATGGACATTTGACTTTAATTATGCCTGTCTGGCCACTGTCGCACACTTCGAGTTGCTCCTAGAAATAGAAACTGTGGATTAACCACAAAGCTGCGCTTGTGCAGGTGTGCGTCAGAAATTACTTCTAAATATTTACTCTTGGCAGTGTCCTCATGTCGTTTACATAAAATGTGGCTGCAGCTGAGAAAAAAGTGTGAAAAGATTCTGTCAAGACATTAATTTGTAAAAAACATTTGCTTTTCTATTTAGATCTCTGTGGAAGTTTGATGTTGCGAGTTTTTTTTTTTCCTTTTTTTTTTCTTTTTGCCTCTACCCAGTGATTAGAAATGGTCAGTTCACTCAAGTTTCTCAGCATTTGGACACTAACTGGTCAAGCGAAGGCGATCCAATTATTGAGGGAGATCAACTGGGGACCTCGATGTGACACACGTCAGCGACCCTGTTGATTCCCTGCACTGGCTGTTTTCAGTCTCCTGGTCTGTGGACAAATATTGAGTGCAGCTTTAGAAATACGTTTGACGTTTTAATTTAATCATATAAATATACTATTTATAATTTTTGTAATTTCTCTTTTAAGGATTTCACCATTAGATTACCTTACCATGGCTGCAGAGTGCAAAGTCTGAAATAGCAAGCTAGAAGATAAAGATAGACCTGCTGGAAGAGGAGATCAGATAAAATATTTGACAAATCTGAATAACTCCATCTCAAGGCTGCAAAGAACTAAAAGTGTGCAGACGCAACCAGCAGAAGCATAAGTATTTGGAGTGGAGTTTGTGAGAAAAAAGGTGAGACAACTAAACAACCTGTTCCAGTTCTACATCGAGTTAACATATGTTCGGCTTTGTTGTTATTTTTGTTGCCAAATGGTCAATCTTTTAAGCACAAGTATAGTGAAAAAGGACAGACTTTCAGCACCTTCAGCCACACGATAGACTGTTTCTCACTCTTTACTGATTGAGACATTTTGAAGACTTTATAATAAAGCGAAAATGAGTTTTGAATCTAGTATTCCTGTGCTATCAAATTGTAAGTGTCACTGTGAATCAACCATTCACATAATAACTGAACCATTATTTCTCCTTGTGTTGTGTTTTGGTATGTAAACCACTTACATTCCAGAATAAAATATAATTTACCAGTACATAATAGTTGTGATTTTATTTTAGGTGATACTTCTTGTGTTGATGTGGCATGTTATGGGCCTTTTCGTCCACTGCTCCGATGGCCTGGCCGGCACACCATGGTTAAATTATTGGGACAGATGCGATCTTGGTGCCTCTTTTTTTATATTGCTGCTCCCCAGGCTTGTGGCATGCCGCTGCAGCTCAGTCAGTTAGGCACATGTGTCAAACAGTTTAGCTGCCTTGAAATACTGAAGAGTTTTCTGAAGCCCAGTGACATGAGAACAGACACAGTGACCATTCAATCTGAAATACGAATCATACATGCATGGTTATTTATCAATAATCTCTCTCTCTCTATCTCTCTCTCTCTCTCACTCACACTCTCACACACACACACACACACACACACACACACACACACACACACACACACACACACACGCATTCACACGCATTCACACACACACACACACACACGCACGCATTCACACGCATACACACACACACTTCAATTTTATTTGGGAGTTAAAGTAATCAGCTCAGCCTGACAATGTAAATACAGCCGGCAAGAGAGCGCTGAGCAGCACTGCCATCTTGCTACGATGAGACGAGATGGACTAAAATGGCTAGGATAAGTGTGCTAAGTTTTTTTTTTATTTTTAAGCAACACCAATAACAAAAACACTTACCCGGTTTTACAGACACAGATAGCTTCTGTGACGCTGTGCTGGCTGATGCTCATTTACACGTACAGAGTGTGTGGATCGGCGCGTTCTTGTGGATCTGCGACCGGTGATACACGGATGCAACGTGAACGGCATTACTGTCAGTTGTATGATAAATACGAACAGCATCAATGAAACTTGACGCAAACTTGCTTTGCCTCGATCAGGGCCGTTTTTCACAAAGCTTTGTATCCTGATAGAAAATATAGGCTTGTAGAATTTGCAACGCATTCAGTTGAATCACACGCGCTAACCGTCCGCCATATTGTCCAAGGGACAGTTGATTGATTGATTGTACATTGCTTAACGTCCCGACAGCAACAAGGCTTTCTCAGGACGTGCCTGCACTGCTTGTGAAAAAAAAACTAAACAGAACATTGAATGTATGTCGCCAGCCGGTCAAATACATTAAATAAACCTAACACATGGGCCTAAATAAAGCTAAGACCATTTAGCAACACACATCCAATATCAAGAGCTACAGGCAGTGCAGACAGTAGGGAGAGTTTTAAAATGGCAAATACAGGTGAATGGACAAAGGGTAGACAGAAACACATGCCCCAGAATAGAGAGATAAAGCTTGTGGGACCCAGCAACAATTACTAGGGGACGTGGCTTGTGATGCGGTCGCTCGAGGTCTATTGGAGGTCCAGGAGTGGGTTGTATGTAGCGTGCTTAAATATAGTGTGTTAAGCTCGCTGACTTAAGGTCTTTCTTGCTTAGTAAAGCTCTTGCTTAGTGCGCGAGTGTTTTCTGTTGCATGGAGCGACTTAGCGATGTGCGTAGCTCCGAACGAGTTCTTAGCGAGCGGGGATAGGTTATTTATAGCTTATGGTGGGGTTCTCCCCTACGTCATCATAGATTGTAGAAATCGGCCAATAAAAACGCACGGTTTTCGCTTCTTCTGACCTAACGGAAACGAAGTAGACAAAACGCCGGTGAAATGGCGGCGATGGAAAACAAGAAGTCAAGAGAGAAAAAATGGCAAATTTTTCGTGCAGGCAACCCTGCTTGTCAGTCTAATGTAGACGTACATTAGTTAAGGAGTACCGTGTAGGCTCCCATAGTATGAGGATCTATGTCTCAAGTCTAATGTAGATGTACATTAGTTAAGGACTACCGTGTAGTAGGCTCCCATAGTATGAGGATCTATGTTTCTCTGACAACGGCTGGTGTTGGGTTATACCCATCGGTGTGCAGGGTCAGTTGAATCAGTTATGCAGACTCCTCACCGATAATTCCCAGATGTCCGTGAGACGAGGCTGGGTGGGGGGTCCGTACATTTCGTGTTCCTCCTTCTCTATCCTAGATGGAAGGCTGTTTCTGCCACAAGGTTTAAGAGAGTGAATTCACATTTCCGTTCTCGCGTTAACACGGCAGCTGAGAACTCTTCCTCAGCTAAGCACGCCGCTACGCTTAGAATTAAGCACGCCACTAAGCTCGCTCCAGCAGATAAGCACGCTCATGCAACGCACATTTTCAGCTAACTTAGCGCTAAGCAAGAAATTTGCGCGCTAAGCAAGCATATGCAACCCACCCCAGCTCCCTGGCGGACGGTTACATAACATCTGCCTGCTCGCGCGCTGTAAGACCGCATAATAGCTGGTCATTCCCCTGGCCTGGCCCTTTCGTCTGTAAACGGCACAGATTTTGATTTAACCCTGCGCAAGCACGGGCTCATGTGAATGTATATCTTTAACGAGTAAGATCAGGTTCATTTTTAAACTGCGTGCCTGTTCCTTCAAAGGAGAAAGTTGCTGTAAACATTTTTTCTGCGCAATCTCCCTCCTTCGCAGTTTAGGAGGCACACGTCTTCATCGGACCCTGCAAGTATTGGAGTCTTACTACTACCGGCAAAGGCACGGGAAGATGCGTGTCTCTTTACCTAAGCACCAACCAGTTGATCAGCATATGAAAAATAAAAGTGTAGGCAAATGAATCCCCGCTAGACTTCACCGCGACGTAGTTAGATCTATGCCAAGGGACGGTCCTTGCTAGCTAGAGGCCCGGAACTATGGACCTCTGCATTTAGTGAGGGCATGCAAGATGTAGATATATGCCTGCTGCAGATGGCAGGATGCCGCTACACGTGTACGGTTCGCTGCGTAACGATATCGAGGCCTCGGACAAAGCTGTGCCCAAACGCCTCATGTCGTACTAATTTTTTCCTCATTATTAATCCACCGACTTTCCGTTAACGGAAAAAATCTCCCTAATTGACGGACAATTTTTGACAAGGGCAGAAAAAAATGGAAGGCCGTCCGTTCCCTGGACGGGCTAATCTTGAGAAAAAATTAACTTATCCCGGCTATGTTTCAAGTACGTAATGGACTGTAGAGCGCCTGGGCGGATTTTTGTCATGCTGTCCGTTCCCATGACGGACAATTTTAAATCCTAGCTGAAATCCAGTGCAACCCTTCGACAGAAAGATGGATTGACAATGATTGTTCAAGGGTGATAGCACAATCGCTATGCACCCAAGAGGTGCAAAGCTAATGTGGTACAACCCTTGAACAACCAAAGTCGAAGTACCTTGTGAACTAACCTAGTTGGCAGAAGACAAGTTCTAAATTGGAAATGGCGAGCCTAGGGCTGAATGGGAGAGCTCAATGTCACAAAAGAATACAATACACATAATATTGTCAGTCAGTCACCGCTTAGGAAATATGCACAGTTTCCTCTCACTCCTTTTGACTGGCATGTTGCATACAAGGAGTCTGAGAACTTGTTCTCTAATTTGTGTATTATCAACTGACCGATGTCAAACGTGTACTATTTGACTATGCTAGTTCTCTATACGTATTTACTGTTTGTTTCCTTACATGTATTTTCACTGTTTCTGCTCTATAACTGAGAGGCACTATAATGAACGGAGTATGGGCAGGACTGGCCTGGCAAAGAACCAATAGTACAGTAGATTTAGTTGGTACACGTCCCGG
The DNA here is from genome assembly GCA_036245525.1 of Semisulcospira habei. Lineage (NCBI taxonomy): Eukaryota > Metazoa > Mollusca > Gastropoda > Semisulcospiridae > Semisulcospira > Semisulcospira habei. Next base: position 227,365,909 of record BTPG01000002.1, on the reverse strand, counting down.
CGCAACATGCGCATAATTATCATCCGGCAGAAAACAAAAACAAGATGAGGATTTCATCCCAAAGTCTATCGTATTGTTTGGAGCTCAGATGTGTTTATCTTTTAGGAACATTTAGAGGTGTTCATATTTTTAGGCTTGTTATGCTGATCTATTTCCCTCCTCTCTAAGCCAACCTCTGATGAACACACGCTGGCGCACACAAATAAAGGACACACGCGCTTCCCGTCATTAGTACGTTCTGTGGGTTCGTGTAGCGACAGAAATCCATCTCCTTCTACTCTAACCCACCCTCTGATCCAAACACAATAGCACACAGAAAATAAAGACCGGTACACGGCGATTCCCGCCATTCGTAAGCTCTGTGGTCTGACGTAACATAGTTATTCTGAAGAAGAATAAAATAGCACGAGCAGCGAAATGACGTCCCTTCAATCTTAACGTCATGTCATTTTGGATCAACTGGTTTTTGTGAAACGGCCATTTTCTCGCCAATGAGCATCTGAATAAAAAATCGAAAAAAAAAAAAAAGGTCTCGAGATAATTCTTTTTGGGTCAATATCGTAAAATTTTAAGCTTGTCCGTTCTCAAAAGCGGGCTCTAGTCGCTGTCACACACACACACACACACACACACACACACACACACACACACACACACACACACACACACACACACACACACACACACACACAGAGCGCTTTGGCGCCAAAATGACGTTCTCTAGGAAGGTTTGCGTAGCTAGACGTGACGTCATTTTACCGTATTTTAAATACGGTAGACAAAAACTCAACGTGATGACAGTGTAACCCCATAGTGTATGTTGTCACTGGTACTGTTCGCAGCACAGGTGGCTGCATGCACAATCGAGTTAAAGAAAGTGTCACCTTTCACAGTTTTTAAAAAAAAAATATTCGCTCCGCTGTTGTACACGCAATCGGAACGTTCAGTTCAGAAACTTATAATGCAAATATGGCCCGCCTATACAATCACTAGACCTATTTGAAGACGGGCAGGCCTACCTCAAGAACTGTTATGGTTCTCGCAAAGCAATTCAACAAAAAAAAAAAAAAAAAAAAAACCGAAAGGTGCGTTACACGTATTATGTTCAAAAATAAACTTCTAATTATCATAATATATACCAACAATCTGGAGGTCGAATCTGATGCGAGGGTTCTTGCTATCTCGTTTCAATGCCAGCTTTAACTTAACAATCAGTCAGGCGAGTTCTTCAGGACGACGATCGGTGTCCGTCAAGGATGCCTGCTCTCTCCTGTCCTTTTCAACATATTCCTGGAGAAGATCATGCAGGAAACCCTCCACGACCACCATACTTCAATCTCTATTGGTGGCAGATCCCTGTGCAATCTTCGATTCGCAGACGACATTGACCTCATGGCAGGCAGCAATAGTGAGCTCCAAAACCTGACAGACAAACTTTCAAGTAGCGCAGGGTCTTATGGCATGGAGATCAGTACGGATAAAAGCAAAGTGATGATCAACACCACAAGCGACAGCAGCAGCAACATTCACATGAATGGCCAAAAGCTAGAAGAGGTCAATAGCTTCAAGTACTTGGGAGCCACCCTGTCCAAAGACGGTAGTTGCATAGCAGAGATCCGTATCAGGATAGGTACAGCAACATCCGCAATGGCCAGGCTGGACAGGATATGGCGAAGTAACTCCATCAGCTTCACCATCAAGTACAGGCTTTACAAGTCCCTCATAGTGTCTATTCTACTCTACGGCTGTGAGACTTGGACACTGCTTGCAGACTCAGAAAAGAAAATCCAGGCCTTTGAGAACAAGTGCCTGAGGAAGTTGCTCCGCATCTCGTACCGCGAGCACAAGACCAACGAATATGTACGGAGCATCGTCACTTCCCTGGTGGGCCCACATGAACCCCTTCTGGCAACCGTGAAACGGCGCAAGCTTGCTTGGTTTGGCCACGTGACCCGACACAACACCTTGTCCAAGACTATCCTCCAAGGCACTCTCGAAGGAAGTCGTCGGCGAGGTCGTCAGAGAAAGAGTTGGGTCGCAAACATAAAAGAATGGACCGAACTCGAGATGTCAGACTTGCTTGCCACCGCCCAAAATAGAACTCAGTGGAGAGCACTGTCTGTTGCTGCTGCCTTTCAGTCCCCCCAACGCCCAGTTCGGGCAAGGGACTGATGATGATGATGATGATACCAACAATAGATCAATAGATCACTCACTCAATCAATCGACAGTTTCATTTAACCGTTATAATGCCTAACCACCTTCTGGTTCAGATTCACGACAAGAAGTGTTGCTTTCAAATAGGCTGAGTTGGCAGACGGAATGCATCACATCCGTTCTCCGTGCACATGACTAGCGCAGGTCAGTGAACTGGCCGGTTTTCCAGCACCAGGCATGCGTATTGGATCAGACTGGAAAATTGATAATGCACATTGCATTACCTACCTGTGCCCACCTGACCTTTGTCACACGGTCACTGGTAAAATGTTATGATTCCAAGAGACGAAGATTATCATGAGCCCTTGCAGATGCAGATGAAAATCTGTATCTCTTGCAGCTGCTGGGACGCATGAGGATCTATGTCGCTTGCTGCGAAAAGTAGTCACTATTCTCCGCTGCCGGGCGGGCTGTGGCCACTGTAACGCTAACAGACTGGTTCCAGTTACACACACGTCACTGGCACTTGATGACAACACCAAGCGTGTTTACCATTTTTGCGCACACCAAGGTGTTTTAAAATACTAGGACATGCATACTAAGTCACACACACACACACACACACACACACACACACACACACACACACACACACACAATAACAGAGAGAGAGAGAGAGAGAGAGAGAGAGAGAGAGAGAGAGAGAGAGAGAGAGAGAGAGAGAGAGAGAGAGAGAGAGAGAGAGAGAGAGAGGACCTGAAACTGAACACAATTATTATGTTACGTCAGTTTCTGTGTCAAAAAGTAAAGCAACCTACCATGCTATGTGCTTTCGAGCTTCTTCTCTAGCACAGGACTTAAACCAGTCCCTCTACTGACGTACAATGATAATAAGATGGAGAAGGGAGAAAGAAGATTGCCGTAACAACGATAACAGTCATGATTACGGCGTAACACAACACAGCCAACTTTTCGAAGAGCTAAAGTCTGTCATACTTCAAAACTGTACCAGCGACTTCACTGCAAGCATTGGATTATGAGTTGAATGAGTGACCACACAAACGGATCAATAAATGGCCATTCGTCATATCTTTGGCCAGCTTCTCCTGCAAGACTAAACTAACATGTGTTACGTATTATCGCCACACTCCCTTCTCCGTGTACTCTGCGTTCTTCCACCTGCAAGAAGTATAGATCCTCATGAGCCCCGCAGAGTGCGGGGGCTCATGAGGATAAATGCCCTTTGCCTTACAGCATCCATCATTCAAACAGCAAGAAACAAAGACCCCCAATTAGTTAGTTATTTGGGTTTAACGCCGAGCAGGCAACTAAGGCCATCTCACGGCGGGTTGGGCAAAAATCTGGCCAACCAGACTAAAAGAAAGGTTAGAAAAAAATAAAATAAAAAAATAAAAGTCGGGCAGATGCCCTTTAAAACCCATGTCCAACAAGTCAGACATTATACCATACCTCCAATGAGTGTCATATGGCTTCTCAAGATCGAAGAAAATTGCACAGACCTGTTCACAAAAGCATATCGAATGAACGACTCAAAGCGGACTAGATGGTCAGTTGTACTACGGAAGTGCCAGAAACCGCACTGCAGGTCTGTGATGAGACCCTGTGACTCAAGATGCCACACCAGGCGGGTGTTGACCAGGCGTTCCATAGTTTTACATAAACATGATGTCAAAGCGATTGGCCGGTAGTTGCCCGGGTCGGAAGGATCGTAAACGGCTTGGGGATCAGCACAACCACAGCCTGGCGCCAAGATGGCGGAAAATGGTCAGTTATCCGGATATAGTTAAAGGCCTTGAGAAATACGAGTGACTTCTCAGGCAGATGCATTAGGAGCTGGTAGTGGATGGTATCTAGTCCAGCAGCAGAGTCATTACATTTCTGCAGGGCTTGCTGCAATTCTGATAATGTAAAAGGGTATTAAAGTCTTCTGAATTATTCGATTTAAGATCACAAATACAAGACTCACGCTTTTCCTTCTCTCTCTGGAAGAAGGAAGAATAATGCTCTTTTGAAGAATTATGGGCAATGGTGGAGGCAAGCAAATTTACCACAGCCTTTTTATCTGTGACCAAACTGGCACTATCTCTAAGATGGCCGACAGAAGCCGAGCCACCCCTGCCACTAATTCTTCGAACAGCCTTCCAGACTTTCTGGGACGGAGTCCTATAAGATAAAGATGAGACGAGACGTCTCCAGGAAGCACGGCGTTCACTGAAAAAATGTAACGGGCTTAGCCCTCTGTTTTTTAAAGGTTAAAATATTCGCTTGCGACGGATTATGAAAAGCACGTCCCTGAGCAGATTTGCGCGTTTTTGGGGCCTTGCGGCACTCTTCGTCGAACCATGGTACTCTCGGCTTCCGAGGGACTGATGGTGACGTCCAACAATATAGAAGTAAAACAAGAAACAGATTTATCAGCTGACATGACCACCTCCTCTGTAATACGCGACTGACAGAGGGTGGCGAACAGAGGACAGTTAGCTTTCTTGAGATTCCAGCGCCCCACTGGTGGATCCACCTCACAGCTGACCGATGACAGGACTACTGGGAAGTGGTCACTACCACAGGTCGTCGTGAACCTCCCAAAGTCCAGCATGAGAGAAGGATCACACACAGTGAGGTCTAGAACAGAACTAGATCCTGAACCTGGGTTAGAGTACGTAGGTGAGCCATCGTTAAAGACACACAATATTAAGTTGAGAAAAAACATCTTTTAACATCTGACCTCTGCCATCATAGTGGTCACTACCCCACAGGTGAGCGTGACTGTTAAAATCTCCTATGAGAATAAAGGGAGAGGGCAGCTGATCTACTAAGTTAAAAAAATATCATTACTATAGACCCGCAGGGGTGGTGGCAGGTAAACACTGCATATGGTTATGGTCTTCTTTAAGGTAACCCGAGCTGCGACAGCCTGAAGACAGGTGTCGATGCTAACGGGCCTACAAAACAATTTGGCTAATGAGAAGAGCCACTCCACCCGAGCGCCTCTCCGAATCTGAGTTAGTTAGTTATTTGGGTTTAACGCCGAGCAGGCAACTAAGGCCATCTCACGGCGGGAAGGGTAAAAGTCTGGTCAGCCAGACTAAAAGAAAGGTCTTAAGACATGATGTAAATATACCTTAAAAATATGTCCGGCTAAAATGTCGCACAGGTCTTTAAAGAAAACGTCCAAAGACTCTCAAAAAGGTCAAAATAATAGAAACATCATAATCTATAAACGCTCAAATCTTATTAAAAATATGGCACTCTCTCAGAAAACTGAAGATCTTGTCCGGGGGTACATCCCGGAACAAAACCTTCAAGGAGTCTGCCGTGAAATGTTTATACCTTGTGTCGATTAGATCAGCACAAGACAACAAAAAGTGTTGAACAGAGTACTGCTCGTCGCAGGCATAACACCATGGACGCTCCTCCTGTTTAAGTAAATAAGAGTCCGTAACATACGTGTGCCCGATGTGGAGCCGAGCCAGGACAGTCTCCTCACGGCGGCTGCCGCAGCGATAAGGTAGACCGTCGGACAACTTAGGAAGAGCTTCATGCAGCTTGTTAGCTTCCTCTTTGTCCCACTCGGACTGCCACTCATGGGCTATGTACGCACTAGCCACATGTCTAAAATCACTATAAACAGTCTGTGTGTCAGGGACAGGGTCATTGCGGGCATCGTTGGCAGCAGAATCTGCGATCCTGTTGCCTTCGATGCCCACATGCCCTGGCACCCAAATAAAAATGATATCATAATATTCCTTCATCAAGTCCGCGTGGAGCTCTCTGATCTGCACCAGCAGTGGGTGGTCATTTCCGGTGCCCTGAAGGGCTTGCAGGGCAGAAAGAGAGTCAGACAGAATCAGGAAGTTCCTTTCTCTAGATCGATAAGCATGCCTGAGTGCCAGCAGAACCGCCTGCAGTTCCGCACTAAATACAGACGAGTGGTCTGGGAGGCGGTGCTTAAATGGGCGTCTGGGATGGCGAGAGGACACTGCGGCCGCAGCCACTCTCCCATCCTCAGACTTTGACCCATCGGTATAGATGCGACAATAGCCAGGAAAAATTGAAAGCAGTTCATTGAGGCTCTGTTGGTATATGGCTGGTGGAGTAGAGTCTTTCTTGTGGGCAGTCAAGTCCAGCAAGATGTCAGGAACTGGTAAGAGCCAAGGTGGAGTGATGTGTTGCAGGGATTCCGAAACTCTGTCCAGGTCCAATCCGGCCGCCTGCAGATGAGGTCGGACACGGAAAGAAAGTGGACGGACAGCTCCCGGATGGGTATCGTACATCTCTGCAAACGATGGTTTAAAAACACAATCATAGGCAGGATTGTCTGGATGGGCCTACAGTTTCAGAACGTAGCTGAGCATGAGGCGGATGCGGCGGAGCATGAGAGAAGGCTCCCCTGCCTCGGCATACAGACTAGGGACTGGAGACGTCCTGAAGGCCCCAAGACAAATCCGCAGACCCTGATGGTGAATTGTGTTCAGACGCTGTAGCACAGACTTGGAAGCTGAGCCATACACCACAGAGCCGTAATCCAGTTTGGACCGAACAAGGGCCCGGTACAGACGAAGTAAGACAGTACGGTCCGCACCCCAGTCAGTACGACCGACGACACGAAGAATGTCGAGAGCCTTCTGACAAGAGGTTCTAAGGTAATTAATATGGTTGCGGAAAGTAAGTCTTTTGTCAAAAATGACCCCCAGAAACTTTGCCTCCTCGGCCACCTTAATTGGCACTCCAGCAATGCTCAGGCTAGGTTCTGGAAAAAAATTTCGTCTGGTTAGTAAAATGCACACAGACAGTCTTGGAGGGCGAGAACTTGAATCCATTGAGAGACACCCACCCCTGGATGCGATCAACGCACAGCTGCAAGCGCCTCTCAAGGGACGCAAGTCCTCGACCACGTGCGCACAAAGCTAAGTCATCAACAAACAAAGAGCATTCAGAATCATCCTTGACGGCCTTTACAATGTTATTAATTTTAATACTAAATAAAACAGGAGATAGAATGCTGCCCTGTGGGACACCCATCTCCTGTTCAAAGGAGTCGGAGAGGGTGGAGCCCACACGGACATGGAACGACCTGTTAGTCAAAAAATTGTGAATAAAAACGGGCAGGTGCCCTTTAAAACCCATGTCCAACAAGTCAGACATTATGCCATACTTCCAGGTAGTGTCATATGCCTTCTCAAGATCGAAGAAAATTGCATAGACATGCTGCTTGTTGACAAAAGCATCTCGAATAAATGATTCAAAGCGGACTAAATGGTCAGTTGTACTACGGAAGCGCCGGAAACCGCACTGGAGGTCTGTGAGGAGACCCTGTGACTCAAGATGCCACACCAGGCGGGCGTTGACCAGGCGCTCCATAGTTTTACATAAACATGATGTCAAAGCGATAGGCCGGTAGTTGCCCGGGTCGGAAGGATCCTTACCCGGCTTGGGGATCGGTACAACCACAGCCTGGCGCCAAGACGGCGGAAAATGACCAGTTCTCCAGATATAGTTAAAGGCCTTGAGAAGTACAAGGAGTGACCTCTCAGGCAGATGCGTTAGGAATTGATAGTGGACGGTATCTAGGCCAGCAGCAGAGTCATTACATTTCTGCAAGGCTTGCTGCAATTCTGATAATGTAAATGGGACATTATAGTCTTTTGAGTTATTGGACTTAAAATCACAAATACGAGACTCTCGCTTCTCCTTCTCTCTCTGGAAGAAAGGTGAATAGTGCTCCGTTGAAGAATTATGGGCAATGGTGGAGGCAAGCAAATTGGCCACAGATTTTTTTTTATCTGTAACCAAGCTGGCACCATCTCTAAGATGGCCAACAGAAGCCGAGCCACCCCTGCCCCTAATTCTCCGAACAGCCTTCCATACTTTCTGGGATGGAGTCCGAGAAGTTAAAGATGAGACGAAGCGTCTCCAGGAAGCACGGCGTTCACGTTTAAAAATGTAACGAGCTTTCGCCCTCTGTCTTTTAAAGGTTAAAATATTCACTTGCGACGGATTACGGAAAGCACGTCGCTGAGCAGATTTGCGCGCTTTTTGGGCCTTGCGGCACTCTTCGTTGAACCATGGTACTCTCGGCTTTCCAGGGACTGATGCGGAAGTTTTAGGGATGGTTTCACCCGCTACGTCCAACAAAATAGTAGTAAAAGAAGAAATAGGTTCTTCAGATGACATGACCACCTCCTCTGTAATACGAGACTGACAGAGGGAGGCGAACAGAGGCCAGTTAGCTTTCTTAAGATTCCAGCGCCCCACCGGCGGATCCTCCCCACAGCTGACCGATGACAGGACTACTGGGAAGTGGTCACTACCACACAGGTCATCGTGAACCTTCCAGTCAAAGTCCAGCATGAGAGAAGGATCACACACAGTGAGGTCTAGAACAGAACTAGATCCTGAACCTGGGTTAGAGTATGTAGGTGAACCATCATTAAAGACACACAGGTTAAGTTGAGAAAAAACATCTTCTAACATCTGACCTCTGCCATCATAGTGGTCACTACCCCAAAGGTGAGCGTGACCGTTAAAATCCCCCATGAGAATAAAGGGAGGGGGCAGTTGATCAACTAAATTTAAAAAATCATTACTACAGACCCGCAGGGATGGTGGCAGGTAAATACTGCATATGGTTATGGTCTTCTTCAAGGTAACCCGAGCTGCGACAGCCTGAAGACAGGTGTCGATGCTAATGGGGCTACATAATATTTGGCTACTAATGAGAAGAGCCACTCCACCCGAGCGCCTCTCCGAATCAGAGCCTTTATGTATAACATTAAAACCATTAAAGGACACAGGGTCAGAAGTCTTCAGGTAAGTCTCCTGAAGAGATATTACTGAGGGGTTATAGCACTTGACTAAAAGACGTAATTCCTCAAAGTTAGCTTGAAAACCACGACAATTCCACTGAAGCAGAGAGTCCATGATTATGTCTTATCTGGGGGTGGGGAGTTTTTCCCCTCTTTTTCCTTTGCCTTGGAAGGAGTCGGAGAAACAGAGGGGGGCCGGCTCCCGGGCCTCCTCTGGTTCTTAGGAGATGAAGGGGGTGGAGCTGCCGCAGCATCGGCAACTTCCACTCCCTCCATCTGCTCCTCCAATGCAGCATATTTGTTTTGAAGGGGGACATCAGTGTTCCCCTTCTGGGCCCGTGCGCACGGCGGTCCCATAGATTTCTTAGACTTCTGGTCCTGGGCAGCGGTCCTGCCGCTAGAGTTAGCGGCCTTAGAAGGCTGACCAGAGCCAGAAACCTTTGGCGTTGACAAACTAGCAGGTTTGGGTGGGGGCTGAGGCTTAGGGGCAGCAGAAGGCGGTGCCACCGGACCGGTAGCGTCCGCCCTCTGCGTTCCCTGGCTCCTCGTCACCACCGGAGGAGGGTTACTCTCCAGGGGCGAGAGGATCCGAGGCTCCGCCCCCAACCAAGAAGTTGGGGTTTGACACGAGAAGTCTTTGGTGGGGCGCTTGCCTGCCACCGCAGCACTGAAAGTATACACAAAGTTGTTATTTGAGTTTGGATTGATTGTACAATGCTTAACGTCCCGACAGCAACAAGGCTTTCTCAGGACGTGCCTGCACTGCTTGTGAAAAAAAACCAAAACAGAACATTGAATGTATGTCGCCAGCCGGTCAAATACATTAAATAAACCTAACACATGGGGCCTAAATAAAGCCAAGACCATTTAGCAACACACATCCAATATCAAGAGCTACAGGCAGTGCAGACAGTAGGGAGAGTTTTAAAAAGGCAAATACAGGTGAATGGACAAAGGGTAGACAGAAACAAATGCCCCAGAATAGAGAGAAAAACCCACCCTGTGGGGCTGACCAGGGTGACCCTGGGAACTAAAAAATACCTAACCCCACCCAAGTCCCCCAGGGCAGACCCGGGTGGGGTATTTGAGTTTGGAGCAGCCTCAGCTGCACCAGGACCGTCAACCAGTTTTTTTGCGTCCGCAAAGGACAGCCCCTTCTCCACACGCACCTGCTGAATCCTGCACTCGGAGATCCAACGAGGGCACTTCTTGTCCGAAGCCATATGAGCCCCCTGGCAATTCACACACAGGGGGATGGCTGTGCAGGACTCAGCAGAGTGTCCGGGCTTAGTGCAACGGGCGCATAGAGCCTCTGCCTGGCGGCATGTCTTCTGCCCATGGCCATACTTTTGGCACTTAAAGCACCGGAGGGGGAGAGGGACGTACTTTTTCACTTTTTGGGAGTAGTAACCTCCCCAGATGGTAGTAGGAGCTGTGGGGGTGCCAAACGTCAGGATGATGGTAGGGAGACGGATCTCCCTACCACCTCGTTTGGAAATGAAGCGCCTGACGTAGGTCACCCCCTGTGACTTAAGGTTTCGTACAAGTTCATCGTCAGACAGTTCGGCCAATGCTTGATCTTTAATCACTCCTCTAGAGGAATTCATTGTTTTGTGGGGAGTGACCTCCACTGGAGTGTCTCCGATGGAGGAGAGCCTCAGTAGCCCATTGGAGTGTGCCCGGGTACGGCACTCTACCAACAAGTCACCAGACCTGAGGCGCTGGGCCTCAGGCCTGCCAACACGGCTCCTGAGGGTCTCCCCCACCAGGAAAGGGTGCAGCTTGGAAACAGGCTTCTCTTTAACTTTGCTGTGGATAATGAGAAAGCGAGGCCAGACGGCCGAAACCTGAGGCGTCGCTTCCCCACCATCGGAGTCGCTATCATTTTCAAGGTCAATGTCAGTGGCTATGTGCCGCTTTGGTGCCAGTTTTGGTTTTTCGATATTTTCCATATTATAGTATGATAGATATTCATCCCCCGGGGGTCCCCGCCCGCCACCGAGCCCAACAAGGGAAAGTGCAATTGTCGGCGGGTCTCCAGCCGACGCACAATGGAGACTGCCCGAAAGATATACTCAAGGGGGTAAGCCCGATTGAACCGTTTGAGCCACCGCCTTCTATCACACTGTTGAATGCAGGGGAATACTGGCGTAGAGCACCTAATCAGCATCAGAGGCTATAGCATGGTGCTCCGTATAACAACCCGCATGTCAACAGGGGGATAGGGCTCGACGTGACAAGAGCCGATTGACTAGGCCGGTACGACTAGCCTCCCGTTTAGGCAGAAGTCAAGGCCAAAGTGGAGTGTTTCAGCCACCAGGATCCTCTTCTCCCCCGACACGGGTCTCCAAGCACGGCAAACACTTGGGATCCAAAGGACCAAAAGCTCATGAGTATTTTTAAGGACCAATCCAACATGGTAAGACCTGGGTTAGCACAGCTCCTTAAAAACTGGACCAGCGAAAAAGACTGAACAACATATCTGCTGACATCAAGTCCTAATCCTGGACAAAGATGGCACCCGTCTGCTAGCCCACTCAGTCAGGGACTGAGGGGACTACCCACCCACGCCACGTGGAGGCCGGTGCCGGGTAGGCTCTCCGAATCTGAGCCTTTATGGATAGCGTTAAAACCATTAAAAGACACAGGGTCAGAAGTCTTCAGGTAAGTCTCCTGAAGATTTACTACCGAGGGCTTATAGGACTTGACTAAAAGACGTAATTCCTCAAAGTTAGCGTGAAAACCACGACAATTCCACTGAAGCAGAGAGTACATGATTATGTCTTATGTGGGGGAGAAGGGTTTCTTCCCTCCTTTTCCTTTGCTTTGGAAGAAGTCGAAGAAACAGAGACGGGCCGGCTCCCGGGCCTCCTCTGGTTCTTCGGAAATAAGGGGAGTGGAGCTGCCGCAGCACCAGCTATGACAACTTCCACTCCTTCCATGTGCTCCTCCAATGCTGCATATTTCTTTTGAAGAGGGACATCAGTGTCCCTCTTCTGGGCCCGTGCGCACAGCGGTCCCGTAGCTTTCTTGGACTTCTGGTTCTGGGCAGCGTTCCTGCCGCTAGAGTTAGCGGCCTTAGAAGGCTGATCAGAGCCAGAAGCCTTTGTAGTAGACAGACTGACAGGCTTGGGTGGGGGCTGAGGCTTAGGGACAGCAGAAGGCGGTGCTACCGGACCGGTAGTGTCCGCCTTCTGCGTTACCTGTTCCTCGTCACCACTGGAGGAGGGTAACTCCCCAGGGGCGAGAGGAGACGAGGCTCCGCCCCCAACTAAAAAGTGGTTTGACATGAAAAATCTTTGGTGGGGCGCTTGCCTGCCACCGCAGCACTGAATGTAAACCAAGAGGTGCTACTAGAGTTTGACGCAACTTCAGCTGCACCAGGGCCTTCAGGGATTTTTTTATGCGTCTGCAAAGCCTTTAAGGACAGCCCCTTCTATACACGCACCTGCTGAATCTTGCACTCGGATATCCAACGAGGTCATTTCTTATCTGAAGATAATTCACATACAGGGCGGTGGCTGTGTAGGACTCAGCAGTGTCCGGGCTTAGTGCAACGGGTGCATGAAGCCTCTGCCTGGCAGCATGTCTTCTGCCCATGGCCATACTTTTGGCAAAGCACCGGAGGGGTAGAGGGACGTACTTCTTCACTTTCAAGGAGTAATAACCTCCCCAGATGGTAGTAGGAGGGGCGGGGTGAGAACGTCAGGATGATGGTAGGGTGCCACCTCGCTTGGAAGCCAAGCGCCTGACGTAAGTCACCGCCTGCGACTTAAGGTTACGTACAAGTTATCTTCCGACACTTCTGCCAATGCTTGATCTTTTATCACACCTCTAGAAGAGTTCATCGTTTTGTGGGGTGTGACCTCCACTGGAGTGTCTCCGATGGAAGAGAGCCTCAGTAGCCCGTTGGAGTGTGCCCGGGTACGGCACTGAATCTACCAGCAAGTCACCAAACATGAGGCGCTGGGCATCAGGCCTGCCAACACGGCTCCTGAGGGTCTCCCCCACCAGTAAAGGATGCAGCTTGGAAACAGGCTTCTCTTTCACTTTGCTGTGGACAATGAGAAAGGGAGGCCAGACGGCCGACGCCTGAGGCGTCGCTTCCTCACAGTCGGAGTCACTATCAAATACAATGTCGGTGGCTATGTGCCGCTTTTGTGCCAGTTTTTGTTTTTTGTGGTTTCCATATTTTAGCAGTAGAGATATTCATCCCCCCGGGGTCAGCCGCCCACCACCGAGCCCAACAAGGGAAAGTGCATCTGTCGGCGGGTCTCCAGCCGACGAACGACGGAGACTGTCCGAAAGATATACTCTGGGGGTTAAGCCCGATTGTACCGTCTGAGCCACCGCCTTCTATCACTTTGTTGAATGCAGGGAAATACTGACGTAAAGCACCTAATCAGCAGCAGAGGCTATATCGTCGTGTTCCGTATATCAACAAGCTCCACGACCTCTTTCTCTGCTGCTGGGAGAAAGGAACACTACCAAAGGATCTCCGTGATGCAGTCATCATCACCCTGTACAAGAACAAAGGAGAGAAGTCTGCCTGCTCTAATTATCGTGGAATTACCCTGCTGTCCAATGCCGGGAAAATTCTTGCAAGGCTGCTCCTGAATCGGCTGGTACCTGCCATCACTGAAGACCACCTCCCAGAGGACCAGTGTGGCTTCAGAGCCAACAGGAGTACCACCGACATGGTCTTTGTGCTGAGACAGCTTCAGGAGAAGTGCCGCGAGCAGAACAAAGGGCTGTACGTAACGTTTGTCGACCTAACAAAAGCGTTCGACACTGTGAGCAGGCAAGGCATGTGGCAGATCCTGGAGCGACTTGGCTGTCCCCCAAAGTTCCTCAGCATGATCGTCCAGCTCCACGAGGACCAGCAAGACCAGGTCAGACTCAACAGTGACCTATCAGAACCATTCCCCATTCTCAACGGCGTGAAGCAGGGCTGCGTGCTGGCACCGACCCTCTTCACCATCTTCTTTAGCATGATGATGAAGCAGGCCACAGTGGACCTCGACGATGACAATGCAGTGTACATCAGGTATGGTCTCGATGGCAGCCTGTTCAACCTCAGACGACTGCAGGACCACACCAAAACCCTAGAACGACTGATTCGTGAGCTGCTCTTTGCTGATGGCGCTGCCCTCGTTGCACACACAGAGAGAGCCCTGCAGCGCATCACGTCCTGCTTTGCAGATGCTGCCCAGCTCTTTGGACTCGAGGTCAGTCTGAAAAAGACAGAGGTCCTTCATCAGCCGGCACCCAAGGAAGAGCATCGCCCTCCCCACATCACCATCGGCGAGTCCGAACTGAAGTCTGTACACCAGTTTACCTACCTTGGCTGCATCATCATGTCAGACGCCAAGCTGGACAAGGAGCTGGACAACAGGCTGGCAAAAGCGAACAGTGCTTTCGGGCGACTATTCAAGCGGGTGTGGCACAATCAACAGCTGAATAAAGGCACCAAGATCAGCGTGTACAGAGCTGTCGTCCTCACCACTCTGCTGTATGGTTCCGATGCCTGGGCCCTCTACCGCAGCCAACTACGACTCCTCAAACGCTTTCACCAGCGCTGCCTTCGTACCATCCTCAGCATTCACTGGAGTGACTATGTCACCAACGTCGAGGTCCTTGAACAGGCGGAAACTGTGAGCATCGAGGCTTTGTTGCTGCGGACACAGCTTCGCTGGGCGGGGCACGTCTCCAGGATGGAGGATCATCGCCTACCCAAGATCACTCTGTTCGGCGAGCTCGCCACTGGACACCGAGACAGAGGGGCACCAAAGAAGAGATACAAAGACGGTCTCAAGAAGTCACTTAGTGCCTGCCAAATCGACCACCGCCAGTGGTCTTCGCTTGCTGCGGACCGCGACACCTGGCACTCCATCATTTACAAGGCAGCCGTCTCCTTTGAGGACTCTCGCAGAGCTAACCTTAAGGACAAGCGGCTCAGGAGAAAAAAACAGAGTTGTCGTAACTCAGAACCCTGACCAGACCTTCCCCTGCAGCCACTCTGGTCGAACCTGCCTGTCCTGGATTGGCCTCCGCAGCCACGAACATGCCTGCAGACGACGTGGGCAAACCCTATAGAATCTTCGTTCGCGAAGTCAAGCCAAGAGTATATCAACCTACATATCAACAGTCGGATAGGGCTCAACGTGACAAGAGCCGATTGACTAGGCCGGTACTTCTAGCCTCCCGTTTAAGTAGAAGTCAAGGCCAAGGTGCAGTGTTTCAGCCACCAGGGTCATCTTCTCCCCCCGACACGGGTCTCAAGCACGACAAACACTTTGGATCCAAAGGACCTGAAACTAATGAGTATTTTTAAGGACCAATCCAACATGGTATGACCTGGGTTAGCACAGCTCCATAAAAACCAGACCAGTGAAAAAGACTGAACAACATATCTGCTGACGTCAAGTCCTAACCCTGGACAAAGATGGCAACCCGTCGCTAGGCCACTCAGTCAGTGACTGAGAAGACTACCCACCCACGCCAGTGGGCTAAAGACCCCCAAGAGCCCCATTAGTCTCCGGGTGCGCGTGAGAATCTATGCCCTAACCATTTGCTGCCCAGGCATGGGATGATCGTGGCGTAGTTGGTCCCTTCTTAACACGGGTATTAGTAAATAGCACCAAGGTGGGAAAGATGAGAATCCAGCGTGCAGTCCAGTTATTTAGATTCTCCTACACAAAACACACTGAAATCATACCTCGAAGATTCCCATGAGACAGACCCATTGTTTTCGATTCTCATCAGTCATTTTCTTAGCCATCGTAATAAAAAGAAATGCATGTTTTCCACCCCAAAGTTGACTCAAATGGTCTATCTAGTCTTCACCGATCCCACTTTTATCCATCCCACTTTCGGTCTCACCACATGATGCGCACAACAGGGGTGCATCATCCGTGAGAGCAGTTGCAGGAATTTGCTTCAGTTATTATCCAATTAAATTTTTAAAATGGATATATTCATGTCCGTCTCACAGGTGACGCACACTGTTGCACACACATTGGGGCCAGATTGCAATTTGGACCGACTGTTAGGGGTGGAAAACATGGGTTTGTTACAACCGCTAAGAAAAATGCTGATAAGAAAACTTCGAAATCTTTAAATTAGAATTTCAGTGTGTTTTGTGCAGGAGAAACTAAATAACGCAACTGGACTGCATGTTGGATTCTCAGATCTGACCTGACCTACCTTGTTGCTATTTACCAGTCTGTGTTAAGAAGTGACCAACTACTGGTATGCCACCATTGCCCATGTCTGTGATTTGCTGCGTCCATTAACTCATTCCAGACATGCCACCTCCGGATTCGCAGCGTATGCCACATATCCGGAGGTGGCACGTCTCAACTGAGTTAACCTGCAAGAAGCATACATGCTCATAAGCAGTCTGTGAAGGCGCTCATGAGGAGCCATGCCTCTTACTCTGACCATTTACAACATATTAAAAGTTGTTACCATGTCTAGGGTGTGTTTTCAGTACTAAAGTTTGCAACAACCAAAAATAAAAAAAGGATTCAAATTTTTTTCCTTTGTTTAGATGAGACGTTAATGACAGATGCAGTCAAATGTCCAGAAGCTGACTAAAAAGAAAAGTAATTTAACAGACCCAAATGTTTGAACACTGTAAAATTTGGTCCACTGCACTCTGCAAAAGGGGAACTCCATCCAAACCTGAAACATTTTCTTACCGTGTGTGTGTGTGTGTGTGTGTGTGTGTGTGTGTGTGTGTGTGTGTGTGTGTGCATGTGCTTGCATTTGTGTAGGAATGTCTGCAAGTATACATGTGCAACAGTGTTCCCGATTACACATGTTCTCAGCATTATAAAAGATAAGATTCAGAGCACAAATGGTTTTTATGACAACAAGTCTCCACCATATGTGGCCAAAGATGTATTTTTAACATATTCTGCTCCAAAACCGAAATCTGCAAATTTTGAAGTTGTCTCCTGAAGACTGTATTACACTTCTAAAAACAGATCGAGCACGATAGTTCAAAGGTTGTGACAGAATAGCTTGGCGCCTATGGGCGCCAAGCTATTCTGGCACAACCCTTGAATTATCATGCTTGATCCATGTCTTGCTGTGGCATGTTGGAGTTGAATGGTTTAATCTGGAAAACAGTATCTTCCTGCGAACAGAAAATAAATTTTCCCCAATGTAGACAAGTAAGCAATTTTAGTATTGAATAGCACATGCTCCTCAGTATTTATAACTTTAAAAGTGTGCAGTGCACCTCCACCTCTGCTGTAGTCTAGTTCTGACTCTGAAAGAGCACACTTCTGCCAATTCCCTGGCTGGCACAAGCATAACATCTCGTGCGTCAAAGGCGGTTTGCGGTTCCTATAAAGCTTCATTAGGTTGATGACTAGGGAAGGTAACCGCTCAGACTGCATTTCCTGGCTTCCTGGGGTTATGGGTAGTCCCAGTTACAGTCTCTGAGCCAAACCTTCCATGTGCAAGAGGCACATATTCTCATGAGCCTCTGCATCAGCAGGGGCTCGAGGGATTCAATACTGCTTACTGGAATTGGCAGCAATTACTCTTATTTACTTCCTCAGACTGAGGCGTGGGTGTAGTATACAAAATGGTAAACAACCCTGTAAATGTTTGTGCAGAGTAAAAATAACAACCAGCCTCCAAATACACTCCACTCCTGACACAAAGAGAAAATTCTACACTTTGAAGACTTCTAAATGCATTTCTCGCCTTGTCAACACAAAGATAATTACAAAGAGTAGACAAGTTGGAGAGAACTGGGACCATGATGTCTGTGTCCCTTACTTGTGGCCAACAATGTTAAAGACACAAGTACCTCTGCAAATTTTGACACTTGTGTGCACCCATTTGTATTACATATCCTGACATCAGGCAGCTGTCATCTATTTCCCCCAAAACACAAACAGATGAATAATTAAAAAAATCAGAACACTTGATAGATTTGAAAAGACAATGTCAGTTTGCGAGACTGTTTCAACAGGGGATTGATTCATCCGAGAGCAAGTCGGTTACGCTCTCAGTGAAACTCAACATGCTCTCTGGATACATGCGAGCGCCCACACACACACACTCCAAATAACACCACTCCCCCACTTTTCATCCTGATACACTGTTTCTTGAAATTAATTTTACTGATAGTTCTAGGGTCATGCCAGAATTGCTTGGCACCTGAGGCGCCAAGCTATTCTGGCACCACACTGCACCCTTGAACTAAAATGGTTGATCTAACTCCCAATCTGTAATGTAGCCAGCCTTCAAAGGGAAAATAAGCATATTTAACAAAATAATCAGCTTCAGAATGTAATGGGTTAAATCTGAATACAAAAAAGCAACAACAACCAACAACACACACCAAAAAAAGAAATCTGCTGTGAAAGTAACTTACCTTTGCCCATGGTTGGGCTGCTGATACCAGAAGGGAAAAAGGCTGACGATGAATGCTGTCCATGCATGGTCCAAGTTTACATTGTTTAGTGAACTGCAGGTCTTACTCTCATCAGCAAACATGACACTGCTATTGGCAATGAACTGTCAAGTCTTCCCTTCAACACGGGGTCTGTACAAGAGCTCCAGAAAGGTGCTCTGCTATCAGTTGATTATTTCCCTTTTTCTAGCAATGCTGAAATTCAAAGAAAGGTTTGTCATGTAATGATGTTTCTGAGCTACACTCATCAAGAATAGCTGTTTATTGTGATACTCATATTCAAAGTATTTCCCTGTCGCTTGGATCTATATTTGGAGTGTGTGGTGGAAGCATTCTTGGACAGGATTTTATATTATACACACACTCATAGATAGTGGAATGAGAGCTGTAGGCAGTTTGGTATTTTAGAGTTGATTTGACTATGATGTTTATTTGTTTTATGTGTTGACAACTGGTGCTCATTTATTTGCCACAAAAAATCCTAATGTTCATGCATATGGCAATAAAGTTTATCTTACAACACCATCAGCAAAAACTGCAGTTCTACAAGAAAACAACTGCATCATTGGTTGTTGATAATACTGACTTAGACAACCTTTTACTGATCAGAAATAATGTAAGTATGATAGTCACCTGTAACCTTTTCATGGTATATGGATTCACTTGAATATTAGAACTGTATCAGAGAAGGAATGTACATTTCTTAAGTGTGTGTGTGTGTGTATGTGTATGCATGTATGTGAGCGGCAGCTGGCATAGAAGTAAAAGCGAATGCGTGTAGTGAAGTGAATGTATGTAGTATGTATGTTTTGTGGTACGTGTTTGTGCGCGTCTGTTATGTCATTATGTATCTTCTGTTCTCTCTTTGTCGAGAATTTTTTTTCTTCTTTCTTTTACTTCCTTCTAAATTTTCTCTACACAGGATGATGTCTTTTCTTTCTATTGTGTGTTCTTTCCTGTTCTATGTTGTTTCCATATCACAGTGAAGGAGGATCTTTGATTGGAAACACTGCGTTTCATGTTTCTAACTGATAGGGTTTTCAACCTCTAGTTTTTGTTTTCCTTTGTACATTAGTTTTCTTACTATTTTCAGTGGTGGATCAGTCTACCTCTCTGTGTTCCAAATTCTTCTTTCCACTGAAAAAACATTAAATGTGGGTCTTTGGGGGGTTGGGGGGTGGTGGTGGTGATGGTGGTGGTGGTGGTGGTGGACGGAGGTATGGGGGCTTGGCCTTTTTTTAAGTCTCTTCTATTAGAAGTGACTTTTTAGGATGGGATGCGACGGAGTACTTTCAATAGCTTGTACATGATGTCATAAGCAGGCAGGCCTCAAACTCCAACAGTGAAGTAACAAGATGCGCGGATGTGCATACGTATGTAAACACGAAAATCTGATGATTGTGCACGTACAAGCTTGAAAATTGATGACATGCTTTATTCAGGGAGTGCCTAAGAAGACTCTAACCATACGGAAATCGGATGTCTCGTTGAAGAGTGAAATGACCGTTTATAGGAAGTCTGTAATTTTCCTTATATTCACTTGAAATTTCATGTATAGCAAACTTGGAGAAAGACACTAGATGAGTTCAGTAGCCAGTTTTGTACCTCTTTAACTCCTCCACCCCACCCACCCCCCCCCCCCCCCCCCCCCCCAAAAAAAAAAAAAAAAAAAAAAAAAAAAGTCTAAAGTATGAATCCTCGATTTCTGGAGAAGAATCAGACAGAGACAGTGATGTAAAAGCACCAGACACGCCAGTGTTATACAATGATCCTGAATTGATGTTATACATGAATTGGCACAGTGGTCTGTTTCAGGAGGACAGTCTCTATCTTTGTTATGGATGTCTGTGCGCATGTTATGGAAAATTAGGAAAATGCATGGAAGCCCATACCGAAGAGATTTTGTGGGCATGGGTCATCCCTTCTTGTTTATTTTTTGTCTTTGTCTCTCTTACAAGTCTGACAAGTGTTCAAAGTCTGCCATACACATTTTGTGCATACGATTTGTGAACATGTGTATGAACAAAGTTTCCACACAATCTGTTCAAGGGTGGTTGGTTGGTTGAACATTGCTTAACGTCCCACAAGCTACCAGACTTAATCAGGAGGTACCTGCGCTACTTGTGAAAGGCAAGAAATTGGCATTTTACACACAACTGCCAGCCTCTTGTGACCCTTGATCTTTCTGAGGGGTCATCCAAATTAGTATGCATAGATTTGTCTTACCATCAGGTATCTCTGTAGCAAGTTTGGGTTTGAAGTGGTGAATAGTATTTGAGAAAAAAAATGTTGTCAAAATATGGCCATTTTGGACCTATTTCCTGAACTCTTGAGACCCTTGACCTTTTCAAGGGGTCATCCAAATTAATATGCTTAGATAGGTATCTCTGTACCACGTTTGGGTTTGAGGTTGTGAATAGTATTTGAGAAAAAACATCTTTTGTCAAAATATGGCTATTTTTCACTTATTTCCTGAGCTCTTGTGACCCTTGACATTTCGAGGGATCAACCAAATTAGTATGCATAGTAAGGTCTTATCATCAGGTATCTTTGTGCCAAGTTTGGATTTGAAGTTGTGAATAGTATTTGAGAAAAAAATAAATTATGTTAAGATTCACCTGTTTTAGACCTATTTCCTGATCCCTGTGACCTTGACCTTTGTGAGAGGTCACTCAAATTGGTATGTTTAGAAAGGTCTTGCCAGAAAGTATCCTTGGGCCATTTTTGAAGACTGTGGCTTGAATAGGCTCTGAGAAAACAGTAAAGTTTACCACAGACGACGGCGGATGGTCGACCACTGGCCTAGAACATACTTTTGCTTCGCATGTGAGCCCCCCCCCCCCCCTTCTCCTGCCCCCTAAAAAAAAACAAAAAAAAAACAAACTAACCCCAAAAAATTGAATGCATGTCGCCAGCCGTTAATAACGAAGGCAGAACTTAACAAATCCTAACACAGGTAACCTCAATAATACCTGTGTGACAGCTACGGTTTGGTTCTCTGAAGATTAACCACAAAAAAAAAGTTTAAAGTGCTAACAATTGTCACAGCTATACTTGCATCAATTTATTATGGTGTAGAGTGTTTGACTCTTTTCTGAGAGATCAGGGTTTGAACTCAGCTGGCATCAAATTTGTTCAGACCCCTTTTTGGTGGCTTGTCTCGAAAAAACCTTTGTGGTGGACAAAACACATCAAGCTCTAATCATTTTAAAATTCTCCCCTTTCCTTTTCTTTTTTGACTACCATATTGAAAATACTGCAGACTTTGAAATAAGACTGGTTGGAGTGTGTTCCCTTGAATGCACACAATGTGCTGGGCGTGCAGATTCCGCATTCTGGCAAAGAAGTAACAAGCAAATCTTGCTGGAGAATGTACATTTGGCGCCAAACACTGTGTGTGTGTGTGTGTGTGTGTGTGTGTGTGTGTGTGTGTGTGTGTGTGTGTGTGTGTGTGTGCGTGTGTGCACAAAACCCCTAAAATGGGTGACTTTCTTTACCATCCTTATGGAAAATGGGTGTGTGTAAAATTCTGGGTGCCCAAGTTAGACACCCATTTTTTGAGGGTTGTTTCTGCATTGTCTTGTGGTAAAACATTATAAAAAATTTTTTAAATAAGTTTTTCCCATTTTGAGTGGTTCACATGATGTTTTGTGTTTGCGACGCACTCTGCCAGTGTGTTGCCACAGAAGCGAGGGTCTGTGTGACATCAACTTCCTTAGCCATAGATCAACTTGATACCTGATTAGTCGACTGCGCAGTGACATGAACAGAGTTGTTTCCCCTTATCATTTTGCTGACTCGGCAAAACACCATTGTCTTTCGTCCCGTACCGCTGTTTCATTTGCAAAGGTAAATGTTATGCAATATTTTTTAAATTTAAGTGCACGCCCAAGTGTACTTATTCAGCACAGTTATTTGACTGAGAATGAGATGCTCCCAATCCGATACAACTGCAGTCAGCCAATACTGACCCACTTCAAGAAAAGATGTCTGCTATGTGGCCGGTCGTCTGCTTCTCAGTCTTGATTCGTAAAGATAATAGAACTCCACGATTTTAACATAAGCTTTCTTCTTCAATGAAAGGAATTCATCTAATAA
Source organism: Semisulcospira habei (assembly GCA_036245525.1). Classification (NCBI taxonomy): domain Eukaryota; kingdom Metazoa; phylum Mollusca; class Gastropoda; family Semisulcospiridae; genus Semisulcospira; species Semisulcospira habei. Next base: position 227,343,391 of record BTPG01000002.1, on the reverse strand, counting down.
CACCATTACAAGGTCAATCTGTCACGCGATTTTGTTGCTTTTTTCTGACGTGTGATTGTGATCGAAAAGTAACTTCACACATGCACTATTCTGCGTAACAAAACGATGATGCCGCAGATTTCAGTGTGTATTTCAATCCTCGTACGCAAAACTGTCTCGCGATTCCAAGAACAGACTTCCACAAACAGTTTTTTCGGATTGTGCAAAGTTGTCGCTTTTTACTGTATTACCAGTTATTGTTTGTAGGGGGCTGGAGGTACTGCAGTCATTATGTATATCTGATCCAAAATGTCAAGTTTACATGGTTGCATTTGACATGTTTGCAGCACTGTTTTGGCCACACTCAGGACTTTCTGCACATACCCAGCATCAGATGGCAGCAGGATGTCAAACCCATTGGGATCAATGGAAGTGGACAAGCACGCCCCTTCCTGGCACATGACCAAGCCCCATGGCAAAATTAGTCAGGTGCCTGAGCAGCAGAAGGATAGCCCAGCCTCTGCCAGAGAGGGTGCGTCTGGTAGGAGGGTGCATAGACGGCACGTGAATTCCCCCAATTACAAACTGTTAAGTGATTCTATGATCATCCTCATTTAATTGGCTTGCGTGCGAAGCAAAAGTGTGTTTATGTTCTGGGCCACTGGTTGTTCATCCATCCTTTGTCCGTGGTCAACTTTAACGGTGGCATTTTCTCGGAGACTATTCAAGCCACATTCTTCAAGCTTCACATTGGCCCAAGGATACTTTGTGGCAAGACCTTTGTAATCATACCAATTTGAGTGACCTCTCACAAAGGGTCACGCGGGTTGACAGATGTGGGAAAAATGCTTACATTTTCAGAAAACATGGATTTTGCTGATGCAGAAGCCAACCCTTGTCACCGAGGTCACACATAGATGTAAATCGGTCATACACGGGATTACTCTTTTTATTCTTCTGCAAGGCCCCTTAAACCAAAATTGGGCTATTTCTGTCCTAATGCAGGTTTTTTTATTTTCTTTTTCCAGTTGGCAAATGGAGCCTGGGATGGACCTGAGAGTGCAAGCTCATCGCAATACAAGGACAGTGATGACGACGAGTTTGTTCCTGGCTGGAGCTTACAAGATTCAGACTGTGGGTCGCCATCAATCTCTGGGAACTTCGACACAGACAGTATTGTATTGACTATGTTAGATTTCAAAGTGGCTGGTTCAGGGTGGGCAGGTGTCAGTGAAGCAAGTACCAGCAAGGTGTAGTGTGTGGAACCTGGTGAATAAGGGGGTGGCAATGAGAATGTGGATAGGCAGTAAAAACATGGCGTTGGGGGTGGGGAAAGAGTGCTTACAGAAGAAACAGGTGTGCACCGGGTCACAGAGAGGGAAAGGAAAGTACAAATGGGACAAGAAACATGCGTCCAAATAGCTTAGCAAGCTTGTCTTGAAAATGAGCACGCACTTACAAGATGTCCATGCAGATAAGGCAGAAGTTGCTAAAATTTTGTCAATGAAAAAAGGGACAAAGCAAAGATGTCAAGCATGGATCAGACTACAAGATGAGGGTGATTACATGCATAACGTTGCCGATCTTGAAAAGAAATCAGGATGTTTGATTCCTAACTATCGCACCAACAGTTGTATGGTGGAAGACCTTCTCGCCTGTAGCCATTGCAAAGGGCTCTATCAAAGAAAGCTGATCTCTGTACACTCAAAACGTTGCTGTCAGAAACAAGGAGAGTTTCAGTTCGCTAAAAGAGGTGATGCAGCACGATGTGGGAGGCTAATGTTTCCAATACCTTTAGACGTTGACTCTTCCTTCTATCATAAGGTATTAGCCAGACAGAGATGATGAGATAAGCTGTCTCATCACAACTGACCCCTTGCTTCTTGAATATGGAAAGAGATTATTTGACTGCAGGGACATTGAAGAACACACGGCTGGACAAATCAGCTCCACTATTAAAGATTCTCAGAGTGATGTCAGAAATGAAAAACACAAGTTTAAATGCTGTGATCAATTTAGCTAGCTTTGAACATGTTGTACTGGCTGTAAAAGAGCTAGCAGAATTTGATGAGGACACACATCAGTTCCAAAAAGACAATTTCGCAAATACACATGGGCCATGCCTTGAATAAATGTTTACGGATCAAACAGTCACAGGCATCCAAACAGCTTGGGCATGGTTCAGATGACAGGCGGTGACAGGAGCTCTCTGAGGTGCAGCGGTTTGACTCTGTCTTTACAGGGGACTGGTATGATTGTGTGTAATCTACAGCAGCCCAGTTGGTCGGGAAAATGACCATGAACAAACCCAAGCTAATCCCATCATGTGAAGATGAGAGGAAGGTCCAAGAGCTTCTTGAGACAAGAATGTTTTGGAAGATTATCCGACAGTGGTTAAAACAACTCTTTGCACTATATCACTTTTCAACTGAAAACGAGGGGGAGAACTTCAGAGAATAAAGGTATCAGACTTCCAGAATGCTAATATTGGATCGATCACCAATCAACATATCTTGAAAGGTCTCTCAGAGGTTGAGAAGAAATGGTGAATCATTTTCAGCGAGTGGAAATCAGAGGCAAGTTTAATAGGAGTGTTCCCATTTTGCTGATGCAGAAGATGACAACTGTGGACAGAATCCTTCAAATGAGGTGTCAAACCCAGCCATTTTCACATTTACTCAGTTATGGAAGCAGGTTGCAACTTTGGCTCAGTCAATGGCCATCTCAGAGTTGGATCAGGATCAGCTGGCAGATTTCCTTGGTCATGATATTCAGATACATTGCCATATCTACTGCCAACCTCAAGACTTCCTTCAAAAGGCAAAAGTGGCAAAGATTCTTCTGTCAGTTAACAATGGAATGACAGATTTTGAGAGTTGCATTAGAGCTGAGCTGGGCGATGAAGAGATTGACTTTGACAATGAAGACACATAAAAAACTTGCAGAGGATCTTGGGGAAAACAGCACCTGTGAATGAAACAAGTACCAAGTCAACAACACAGGAATCAATGAGCCTGACAGAGAAAAGAAGCCAGAGCCTGATGAAAATCTAGATAGTTTTGATGATGACAGTACCGCGTCAGCTCCTGTTCGAAAGAAAGCTAGATTTTCAAGAAAACCATGGGGGAAAGCTGAAGAGAAAGCTGTTAAAACTCGTTTCCATATACACCCTCATCGTGAACAAACTTCCTGGAAAGGCTGAGATACAGCAGGCAATCACAGAAGAGCCCACACTTAGACATAGGCGCTGGACAAACATTAAGGATTACATCCGCAACAGACTGAAAAAGTTACAAAAGAAATGAATTGAGATTCTCGGAGAGAACACACTCACGGCATTTTTGTTTTCATAAAGATTTATTGCAAGAGTGTTATTATTGGGTTGGTTTAGGCATGTATAGCTTGTTTTTATCTGATGGGACACCTGGATCATTTTGTATACTGGACGAAAGACAATAATAAGATAAGAAAATCATTGTCAACATAAAGATTTATTACAAGAGTTTTACTATGGGGTTGGTCTGCCTGGATCATTTTGTATACTGCATAACATTTGACTTTGCAAACGAAACAGCGGCTGGGGACGAAAGACAATAATAAGATAAGAAAACCATTGTCAACATAAAGATTTATTACAAGAGTGTTATTATTCAGTTGGTTTCAGCGTGTATAGTTTTGTTTTTATCTGATGTACACCTGGATCATTTTGTATAATGTATAACATTAACCTTACTTTGTAACTAAACAGTGGACCCCACCCGGGTTGGCCTGGGGGACTTGGGTGGGGTTAACTACTTTTTAGTTCCCAGGGTCACCCCAGTCAGCCCCACAGGGTGGGTTTTCCTCTCAATTCTGGGGCATGTGTTTCTGTCTACCCTTGGTCCATTCACTTGTATTTTTTTTTTTTTTAAGCTCTCCCTACTGTCTGCGCCACCTGTATCTCTTGAAAAGAAGTACCCAATGGAGAAAAAAAAACATGCTTAGAAAAGACGGTTACAACACAATTTATTAATATTTCGGGTAAATACCCTTTGTCAAAATAGACAAACAGAGAGATCAGTCGCTACTAATCTTTATTCACAGAAGGAATGTGCCACAATATTAATAAATTGTGTTGTAACCGTCTTTTCTAAGCATGTTTCTTTCTCCATTGGGTACTTCTTTGCATTTTACATGCTTGGCAGTCACTTTTTTGGTCCGAATTAATTTTTGGTATCTCTCTTGATGTTGGATGTGTGTTGCTAAATCGTCTTAGGTTTATTTAGCGTACTAGACCGGCTGGTGACATACATTCAATATTCCATTCATTTTTTCTTTTTTTTTTTCATCCGTTGTCAAAATATGGCTATTTGGGACTTATTTCCTGAACTCGAGACCCTTGACCTTTTCAAGGGGTCATCCAAATTAATATGCTTAGATAGGTCTTACCATCAGGTATCCCTGTACCAAGTTTGGGTTTGAAGTTGTGAATAGTATTTGAGAAAAAAACATCTTTTGTCAACATATGGCTATTTTTCACTTATTTCCTGAGCTCTTGTGACCCTTGACATTTCCGAGGGATCAACCAAATTAGTATGCATTGTAAGGTCTTACCATCAGGTATCTTTGTGCCAAGTTTGGGTTTGAAACTGTGAATAGTATTTGAGAAAAAATAAATTATGTCAATATACACCTGTTTTAGACCTATTTCCTGATCCCCTGTGACCTTGACCTTTGTGAGAGGTCACTTAAACTAGTATGTTTAGAAAGGTCTTGCCACAAAGTATCATTGGGCCAAGTTTGAAGAATCTGGCTTGAATAGTCTCCAAGAAAATGCCAACGTTAAAGTTTACCACGGACGACGGATGACGGCGAACGGACGGACGACCACTGGCCCAAAACATACTCACTTTTGCTTCTCACGTGAGCCAAAAATTAAAATGCTTGTTGATATTTTTTTCCCCACAATCGTTTTCCATTACTGTTTTGTGCATAAGGGCCTGACGAGTGGTGCTTTGACTAAATGCAAATCCGCTGCACCACCGCGTGCGCGCAGCCACCGGGTAAATATCTCAAGACAGAAAACAAGGGAGGAAACAAAGCACACCCGCAAAATTCTAGTTGTGGTTGGAAGTGTCCCGAACCTCTTTCTCAACATCTAGAGTTGAACATTAAACCCTTTAGTAGAGTGCCGTAAAAGAGGCTGTTTTAAAGTCAAAGCGAATTACTCTAAAAGATATTGTCAACTGAGCAGTGTTTAAGCCAGACTCCATTAAAGTAGAGCTTTTTCAAGCTGGTGGAAATATGTACCTAAAGCGATTGCTGGTGCAGGTCACAAGTTCATGTTGACAGTAAGATGCACTCACTCTTGTTCTATTTTCATAGCTGCCAACCCTGAGGCAATAAAAATCCTGAGTTGCTGAGACACACTTCACACGACAGCCCGCGGTCAGAAAATAAACATAACATATTATGATATAATATTTAAAAGAATATAATAATATATATAAACAACCACTTCTGCTTCTTTGGAGGCATGATTTTGTCGAAAATCGAAAATACCAGTTGTGAAAATCGTTGAGCATGTGCTCCAGACCAGGGCAAATTCGAAGCAAACGGAACAAACACAGAGATGGACAGAAATTTGCTGCGCATGCGAATGCGCAATCAAGACTGGCTGTGGGTCCCCGAAAGCTTAGCGGTACAGTATAGTGGTAGGCTCTCAACTACAGGCTCTTGACACCACGCAGTACGCAAAAATGTTTCAAATTTTAAAACAAAGCTTGAAAATATGAAAATCGGGAGAAATACCAAAAAAAAAAAAAAAAAAAAAGGAGAAATCGGGAATGGAAAAAAAAAAAAAAATCGGGAAGTTCCAGATAAAATCGGGAGGGTTGGCAGCTATGTATTTTCATTGGATATGCTAATTTACATAAACCAATGAAAAATGTGCACGAGGCATGGATATGCTTATTTACATAAACCAATGAAAAATGTGCATGGGGTGTATTTCCAGCCACATCTAAAACCCAACAAATCGACGTCTGCTAAAATGATGCTTGACTGTGCAAAAAGCCTTTATACTGTTTACTAAACTCCCAACAAATCTACATCTAAAATGATGTTTGACTGTGCAAAAAGCCTAGATCTACTAAACTATCATTTGATGGGAGGTCAAGGTTGGTACAGATGTGGCAAAATATCTACTGAGTTTGCTCAGTTCAGGGTTTTAGGTGGATGGTTGCTTTGAGGGTTGAAAACTCCTCTGGAATCACAGCGCTTCGCCGCTTTGCGGGCCTTTCGTTTCCTCCCTTGTATTCTGCCTAGCTATTTACGCGGTGACCGCGCGCACGCGGTGGTGCAGCGGATTTGCATTTAGTCAAAGCACCACTCGTCATGCCCCTATGGTTTTGTGTTGCTTAAAGACCGATTTGGGGAGTCCCATTATATGGATTGGGCAAGCGCTTCCAGGCTAAAGTCTATCAAAGATCCGGCTGAAACCAAGTACACGCAAACACAGCAGTGCATTCGTTCGTTGAGGGGGTGTAGCGGCATTCCGGTGCAAACCTGCTCAACAACCACGTCTATTTCAACTCTTACAAATGGTTATTTCTGCCTTTTGTCTATCTATATATATCCTTCTAACTTTCCATATCATACTGCGAGAACAAGAACCAAGCCATTCGTGGCTTACCAGTTTAGTGAGTACCCTCGAAGGCGGACCGACCCAACGGAGCATGCATGCTTCTACAAACCACAACAAATCCTAAGTAGTGACCTACACTGCATTCTAGCTGTTTATGTGACAAAAATGGGGTGTCAGAAAATTCTTACCAGTTGCTTCGAATGTCCACTTGTGTCTTATGCTGTCGTTGTCAAAATCCGAGGATAAGTAGATCGAAAATGTTGAATTACAAGCAAACGTTCCGCGAACTTTGAAGTCACCAAAAACACTAATGGCGGCTGGATTGTGCCTAGCCTTGAACTTGCCGAGCGACCTTCGCTTCTGACACCGGCGCTAGTTTCTAAATAATCTAAATAATACTGTGGGAAATCAGGGTATTTACCCGACCACATATAGTAGCGCACCTTCATGTTTGTGTATGTATGTTTCTCCTGCCTACTTCCTAAGTTCCGGAGAAAGACATGGGTTATATAAGAGACCTGATCCATTCTTACTAGGGATGGAAATGATTGTCTTATTCTATACCTGCGTATTTCTCTGTGGGCTGGCGATTGGGTGCCTGATAGGCGGGGGCAGGGGATCTAACTGTTGTCTGTCCAGCGCTGTGATTCCCCTTGGTTTGAGTACTGACAATTCTGCCAGCGCTAGCCTCACCTATCTGGTTTGTGAGTATCATGTATAACTCGAGGCAAAAATTTGTATCGTTACATTGTTGTGTAATGTTCTGTGCATCTACTGTGGGAAATCAGGGTATTTACCCGACCACATATAGTAGCGCACCTTCATGTTTGTGTATGTATGTTTCTCCTGCCTACTTCCTAAGTTCCGGAGAAAGACATGGGTTATATAAGAGACCTGATCCATTCTTACTAGGGATGGAAATGATTGTCTTATTCTATACCTGCGTATTTCTCTGTGGGCTGGCGATTGGGTGCCTGATAGGCGGGGGCAGGGGATCTAACTGTTGTCTGTCCAGCGCTGTGATTCCCCTTGGTTTGAGTACTGACAATTCTGCCAGCGCTAGCCTCACTTATCTGGTTTGTGAGTATCATGTATAACTCGAGGCCAGCAAATTTGTATCGTTACATTGTTGTGTAATGTTCTGTGCATCTACTGTGGGAAATCAGGGTATTTACCCGACCACATATAGTAGCGCACCTTCATGTTTGTGTATGTATGTTTCTCCTGCCTACTTCCTAAGTTCCGGAGAAAGACATGGGTTATATAAGAGACCTGATCCATTCTTACTAGGGATGGAAATGATTGTCTTATTCTATACCTGCGTATTTCTCTGTGGGCTGGCGATTGGGTGCCTGATAGGCGGGGGCAGGGGATCTAACTGTTGTCTGTCCAGCGCTGTGATTCCCCTTGGTTTGAGTACTGACAATTCTGCCAGCGCTAGCCTCACCTATCTGGTTTGTGAGTATCATGTATAACTCGAGGCAAAAATTTGTATCGTTACATTGTTGTGTAATGTTCTGTGCATCTACTGTGGGAAATCAGGGTATTTACCCGACCACATATAGTAGCGCACCTTCATGTTTGTGTATGTATGTTTCTCCTGCCTACTTCCTTGAGTTCCGGAGAAAGACATGGGTTATATAAGAGACCTGATCCATTCTTACTAGGGATGGAAATGATTGTCTTATTCTATACCTGCGTATTTCTCTGTGGGCTGGCGATTGGGTGCCTGATAGGCGGGGGCAGGGGATCTAACTGTTGTCTGTCCAGCGCTGTGATTCCCCTTGGTTTGAGTACTGACAATTCTGCCAGCGCTAGCCTCACCTATCTGGTTTGTGAGTATCATGTATAACTCGAGGCAAAAATTTGTATCGTTACATTGTTGTGTAATGTTCTGTGCATCTACTGTGGGAAATCAGGGTATTTACCCGACCACATTAGCGCACCTTCATGTTTGTGTATGTATGTTTCTCCTGCCTACTTCCTAAGTTCCGGAGAAAGACATGGGTTATATAAGAGACCTGATCCATTCTTACTAGGGATGGAAATGATTGTCTTATTCTATACCTGCGTATTTCTCTGTGGGCTGGCGATTGGGTGCCTGATAGGCGGGGGCAGGGGATCTAACTGTTGTCTGTCCAGCGCTGTGATTCCCCTTGGTTTGAGTACTGACAATTCTGCCAGCGCTAGCCTCACCTATCTGGTTTGTGAGTAAATAATCTAAGCCGCCCCACTGTGTGATTCCAGGCATGTGCATGTGTCAGTACAAGCCGCTGGCTGTTGAACACGGTATGATCAGTGTGTATGCCTGTTGCCTGCTATCAGTAGCGTAGTATGGGACAAACCAGATATCGTCAGTGATCCTTATTAGTCCATAAGCTAGGAAGATCTACCGTGCACCCCCCCTCCCCCCCACCCCAGTACTCAATAAGATGGGTTTCAAAGTGTTCCTTAGTATGTCCTGAGATGTTTAAGCCATGTTCCCCGAAAATCCTTAGGAACACACCAGAGATATAGCCGATGGCGCAAGGGTACCCCCATTCACGCTCATTGCAGGTGCTAAAATGAGGTTGAGAAACATTTTCATCTAAATAAATCAGAATTCATTCCTAAAGCCCAAATCAGGTAATATTATGTCAAGGCACACCTTCTGCATCCTCTGCAAAAAACAGAATGAAAAAATATTGAATCTCTGGCTCACAGTGAAGGTATTTGTGCACCCAGTAAACGACCATTTCCACGAAATCGCAAAAAAAGACAAAAATAATGTGTCAGATGCCTTCAGACATTTTCTATAGCACTGACAGTCCATTTGTAGGTTTACATCATTAAAACAGGATGTCACAAATATTATAAACTTGACTAGGTGATGCTGTGATCACTGTGAGTGCCACAGTGGTTGATGTTGTATCCCTACCCCCAAGTTGTAAAAATACACAAAATTAATTAGAAAAAAATTGCTTAAGTTATCCCATTTTATTTTGACCTCTCTTTACCTATTGAGTTTCAATAATGTGAGCATAAAGTGCAAGAAAATAAGGAAAGTCGGCATCCTTTACGGTATGTTCGTGGTGAATGATAGCTTTTTACCATTTAAAATTGCTGAATTGGGAAACGTACATTGTTTCTGATGCCCTCAGAAATTTTGTATACAACTGATAGGTCTTTTTTAGGTTTTATTGTTTAGGATAGAGTACCACAGTTACTCCCAACCTGATTTTATGATGCTGTGATGCATTTAGGGGCCACAGTGGCTGAATCTGCTGCCCTACCCCCATTTTACCTGTACGCAAAGGAATGAAAAATGATCATAACAATTGCTCCTCTGATTAAATATTTTTGTTGCCAGTTTTCTTAACAAAATATGTATATTGAGCATAAACATTTGTGATCATTTCATTAATTTCAATGTGGCCCATCGATTTAATTGTAATTCTTTTTATTTAAGGCATGCTTAACAGGGGCTGCCGCTGAAGCTTCTATCGTCTGCACATTCAGCACTCTTGTCAAACTCGGGGAAGGTGTACCTCAGGGAGATGTTGTGTCTGATGCTGTTTTGGGTCTACATTAATGACATCAGTACAACAGTACCAAGGTTCGTCTTGAACATCCTCCATGCAGATGACTTTGCAGTGTGGAGCGCAGCAGAACATAAAGAAATAGCATCCTCCAGAATCCAGGATGCTGCCAATAGAGTCAGCAGCTGGACTGAAAGAGGCCACTCAAACTGAGCTAGACCATCTCTTTCAATCAGATGGAAGAGGTCACCTCAAAACTGGAGATTTTCCAGTACCAAAGGCAGACAGGCCAACTTTACTGGCAACAAATAAATTACTGGATTCACGTGGAGGCCTCACATTGAAATCATGGAAGCTAGAGCTGCAAAAAAGAAAGAGAGTCTCTGATGAAGAACTGGTGGGGACCACATTGGCGCAAATTACAGCATCCTGGCACAAGCAAACACCTGCTCGGTCAGACCAGTTGTGCGGTACCAAGATACATCGACAACATGAAACACTGCCTGAAACCCAAAAAGCCAGGCTTGACAAGATGCAGAACATGGGTCATTCTCATGATGCAGTGACATTCTTAGAGCCATCTGGAGCACCCCAATTTAGGAAATGGAGGACATTGGAGCCACTGAAATGCAGAACAGCACACACGATGAAGAGACTTACTAAACACCGACAGCATGGGAGACTACAGGAGCAGACCAAGAACCGTCAGAAATGCCAAATCTGAACTGCCATCTGAAGGTCCTGCAAAGGGCTAACACTGACGTCCTGGAACCAAGCCCAAAGATGTGTGAACAGCTCCCTTCAGATATCTGGACATCTCGAAAGAGCCTTCAAGACAACATAATGTTCCAGGACTTTTTGCCACGGGTCGCGGCACTGCACAAAGCCATCTTGCTGGAGGTTGTGCACAAGCGCTAACCTCACAGCAGCTGTGATACCACACAAGATGCCGTGTTGAATGAAGGAAGTGGCGTGTACATCTGTTGTGCAGACCACACTACTACCTCCCTCTCCTTACCAGCTAGCGGCAGCAGCTCCAACTATCGTACAGATCTGCAGGTGCTCAACACAGCAGCAGAGCACTAGCTAGGGAAAGTCAGCAGCTTGATCCACTGATCTCACCAGGAAGCTTCAAGATAGACTGGATGCCCTGTCCACAAAATAGTGCTGCAGTGGATTCCAGTGCATTCTGGACTAGCTGGGAATGGAGACACTACAACAACAAAGTGATTGGCAAAAGCAGAATGGCGGCTGCAGCCCGTGGGCAGATGACAACAAGCTGAACAGGGAGAGCCAGGCCACCATCTTTCATCTACACACTGATACTCTGGACTGGGTCCATCCAGAAAAGCAGGAACGTTTCACAAACCCAAACTGAAGCCTGAAGCTTTACACACTTTAATCAGATCACTCTGTATCAGCAATTATTTGAAGCTTCCGTGCCTAATGCGTGAAGAGATACCAAAATAAAAGAACGCTTAGTGAATGGCGGACTTCGGTAGAAGCGTAAACAACCAATCAGAATGTTCGCCATGCAGTCACTTTATGATCAGAGCTAAATATAGATCACTTGCAACAAGCGTCAGCATGATCGTTTGCAATGGGAATAGTCACAAATTGAGGGAAAAAAAAAAAAAAAAAAAAAAAAAAAAAAAAAAAAAAAAAAGTAGATAAAAGTTTGCCAGTACGTTGTCATTTTTTACAAACTGTCACAGACTTTAAGGAAAAGGACTGAAATTGACAGACTTTCCAGGGCCCTCAAAAAGCCTTGCCATTTTTTTTTACAACTTTCACAAATGTTCACAGACCGTAAGGACCCTGCTGAACTCACCTCGTGAGACTGGGTCATGTGGAAACAGCCCTATGCGAATTTGGCGTAGAAAATCGGTCTCCTTAGCACATTCTCCAAACATGTCCATACAGAGAAGCGGTCTGCTGGCAGTTCTGACCAGAAGACACGCCCCTATACACCAAACTCTGAAAACATGCTGCCTAGCTCTTTACAGCTCACTTATTGGCAGCCAGAACAATATAAGATTTAAAGACGGCCATAAAAAAGATTGAACGTTGCAGAAGGTGGAAGTGGAGATCTCGTGGTCGACATGTGGAAACTAAGTATTTTTGATAACATTGTTTTGGCTATTAGGAACCATGAAACTTTATTACTTACTTACTTATGCCCGTCACCCCTACCCGGGTATAGGCCGTCGACGAGAGACCTCCAGCAACTCCTGTCCTGTGCTTCTCCTTCGATTCTACTCCAGGTGGTTCCCAGTCTCTTGATGCCTGCTTGGAGGCCTCGACGCCAGGAGTTTCTCGGCCTACCTCTTTTCCTCTTTCCCTTGGGGTTCCATGACAATGCCTGCCAAGTGATACTGGAAGCTGGCTTTCTCAGACTGTGACCGATCCATCCCCATCTTCTTCGCCCAATTTCATTCTCTGCTGTTATCTGTTCTGTTCTCTCCCAGAGTCTGACGTTGCTGATCTTCTCTGGCCAGTGGATTTTCAAAATTCTTCTAAGGCAACTGTTCATGAAGGTCTGTACTCTGTTGACTGTGGTTTTTGTCAATCTCCAAGTCTCTGCTCCATATAAGAGAACTGCTTTTACATTGGAGTTGAAAATCCGGACTTTGGTGTGTTGTGACAGCTCTCTGGAGCTCCACACGTTTTTCAACTGGAGAAAGGCTGCTCTGGCTTAACCGATTCGTGCTCTGACATCTGCATCAGTGCCGCCTTTTTTGTCTATGATGCTCCCGAGATAGGTGAAGGACTCCACCTCCTCCAACGGGGTGCCAGCAAGCAAGACTGGTTCTTCCCTGGTTGCGTTCAGCCTCATTGTCTTTGTTTTCTGTTTGTGAATGGAGAGGCCCACTTGGGACGAGATGTCAGCAAGCCTCGTGGTCTTGTCCTGCATTTGTTGATGAGTGTGGGACAGTAATGCCAAGTCGTCTGCAAAATCGAGGTCGTCAAGCTGTGTCCACAGTGTCCACTGTATTCCACTTCGTCTGTGCTCTGTGGTCATCTTCATGACCCAGTCTATGGCCAGTAGGAAGAGGAACGGAGACAGCAGACACCCCTGCCTGACACCGGTTCTGACCTGGAGCTCCCTGGTGAACTGCCCTTCGTGGATCACGCGACATGTCATGCCATCGTAGCTGCTCTTGATCAGGCGGACGAGCTTTGTGGGTACACCGTAGTGTCGTAGGAGTTTCCACAGAGTCTCTCGGTCCACACTGTCAAATGCTTTCTCATAATCCACAAAGTTGACGTACAGCGGGGAGCTCCACTCCAGAGACTGTTCCACGATGATGCGGAGAGTGGCGATCTGGTCTGTACATGATCGGTTCTTCCTGAATCCTGCTTGCTGGTCTCTCAGCTGGGGGTCAACGGAGCTCTTCATTCTCTCCAGGATGATCCTGTTGAAGACCTTTCCTGGTACTGACAGCAAGGTGATTCCTCTGTAGTTGGAACACTTGCTGAGGTCGCCTTTCTTGGGAAGCTTGATTAGGTACCCCTCCTTCCAGTCAGCCGGCATCACCTCCTCTTCCCAGATCTTTCCAAACAGTGGGTACAGCATCTCCACTGTTGTCTCTAGGTCTGCTTTCAGAGACTCCGCTGGGATGCCATCTGGGCCTGCTGCTTTGCCGTTCTTCAAGAATGCCACTGCTCTTCTGATCTCTTCCCGGCTGGGTCTGTCACAGCTGATGGGTAGGTCGGTCTCTGCCGGCTGGATGTCTGGGGGGTCGGGTGGGCTAGGTCTGTTCAGTAACTCTTCAAAATACTCGGCCCATCTGTCGAGTTGGTCTGCTCTGTCTGCAATAGGCTTGCCTTCTTTGTCTTTTACTGGTCTTTCTGTATGGCCATACTTGCCTGACAATCTTCTGGTAATGTCGTACAGCTGTTTCATGTTGCCGCTGCCTGCTGCCTTTTCTGCCTCTGCTGCCAGGCTGTCTGTGTAGGCCCTCTTGTCTGCCCTGATACTACTCTTCACCTCGCGGTTGGCTTCCGAGTATTCCCCCTGCGCCCTTACTTTGGCTGCTCTCGTGCGACCGTTGTTGACAGCTGCTTTCTTCTGCTTCCTCACTTCTATCTTCTTCAAGGTCTGTGCCGACAGCCAGTCCTTGTGATGGTGTTTCCTGAACCCTACAGTGTCTTTGCAGGTTGAGTTCAGCGTCTCTCTAACTGCCTTCCACTGCTGCTCTGTGGTGACCGCCTCCTCTTCATTTACTAGCTCCTGTAGCGCTTGAAACCGGTTGGACAGCACCAGTTTGAACTCTTCTCTAACTCCAGTTTCTCTCAGGAGGCCTACATTATAGCGCTGTCTTCTTGTTGTCTCTGTGCGGCTTTTCTTTAGCTTGAGCTTCATTCTTAAGGTAAGCAGATGGTGGTCGGAGGCGACATCTGCTCCCCTCCTCACTCGAACATCTTGAAGGGATCTTCTAAATTTCTTGCTAATGCAGATATGGTCTATTTGGTTCTCTGTTGTATGGTCAGGTGAGACCCAAGTTGCTTTGTGTATTCTTCTGTGTGGGAAGATGCTGCCTCCAATGACAAGTCGGTTTAGAGCACAAAAGTCTACAAACCTCTCCCCGTTCTCACTCATCTCCGAGCCTAGTCCCTGTCTCCCCATCACCTCTTCGTATCCGGTGTTGTCCTCCCCTATTTTGGCATTAAAATCGCCCATGACGATGGTGATGTCTCGCTCCGCACATTTGTCCACGGCACTCTGGAGTCGGTCGTAGAACTCTTGTTTCTTTACCTCGTCACTGTCATTTGTGGGCGCATAACACTGGATGACGTTCAGCTTGAGCTTTTTCTTGGTTCTAAAGGCTGCTGTGATAGTTCTTGGCCCAAGAGGTTCCCAGCCCATCAGCGCTCTCTGTGCCACTGGTGACAACATGAATGCTACACCTTCTGTATGGGGGGCATTCTCCTCTTCATGACCTGAATACAGAATCATCTCCCCACTTAACAGCCTTTTCTGGCCAGACTGCGTCCATCTGTCTTCACTGATACCTAGCAGGGAAATGTTGTACTTTTGCATTTCCGCTGCTACCTGGGCGGCCTTGCCGCTCTGGTACATGGTCTTGACGTTCCATGTGCCCATGGTTGTATCCCTGGATAGAGAGAGGCGGCTCGGTCCTGTGGCTTCCGAAGACTTCCGGCTTTCACCACAGGACGTCATAAGTCTTCTGGTAGAAGAACCTTCCTCCTCCAGGAATGGAATTACTGTTAGTCTTTTCGTCGGCGTTTTTGTAGCTATTTCCTTTTTGGCAGGGTGGGGAAGCTACCCCCATGCCCAACCCCCTTACTAGGAGGACCAGGGGTTTTCTGTCGGGGTCACCTTCCCTTAGACCATGTTGGTTCACGGCACCTTATTTCATTCAGTGCACCCCTCTCACGAGGGACCCCCTATCCACCACCCAGGGGACGCGCCTCAACGCCATATGGTCCCAGCGCGAGGATGAAACTTTATTACGCATATTCATATTTACACATTTCTAGATAAAAATAAATGAAAGGAAAAGGGGAGACCTTACTAGACCCGCCTTACGCTAGGTAAAATATCACCTAAAAGACCAGCCAGTTAAAAATAGTTACAATTAAATTGATGGGTTACATTGAAATTAATGAAATGATCACAACTTTTTATGCTCAGTATGCATACTTTAAAAAAAACAACAACTGGCAACAAAAAATATTTAAACAGAGGACTATTACGTAAGCAATTTTTATGATTATTTTGCGTTACTTTGCGTACTGGTAAAATGGGGGTAGGGCAGCAGATTCAGCCACTGTGGCCCCTAAATGCATCATAGCATCACAAAATCAGGTTGGGAGTAACTGTGGTACTCTATCCTAACCAATAAAACCTAACAAAGACCTATCGGTAGTATACAAAATTTCTGAGGGCACCGGAAACAACGTACGTTTCCCAATTTGGCAATTTTAAATAGGAAAAAGCTATCATTCACCACGAATGTACCGTAAAGGATGCCGACTTTCCTTATTTTCTTGCACTTTATGCTCACATTATTGAAACTTAATAGGTAAAGAAAGGTCAAAATGAAATGGAATAACTTTAGAAATTTTTTCTAATTAATTTTGTGTATTTTTACAACTTGGGGGTAGGGATACAAAATCAACCACTGTGGCACTCACAGTGATCACAGCATCACCTAGTCAAGTTTATAATAATTGTAACATCCTGTTTTAATAATGTAAGCCTGAAAATGGACTGCCAGCACTATAGAAAATGTCTGAAGGAATCTGACACATTATTTTTGTCTTTTTTTGCGATTTCGCGGAAATGGTCCTTTGCTGGGTCCACAAATACCTTCACTGTGAGCCAGAGATTCAATATTTTTTCATTCTGTTTTTTGCAAGAGATAAGCAGCATGTTTTCAGAGTTTGGTGTACAGGGGCGTGTCTTCTGGTCAGAACTGCCAGCAGACCGCTTCTCTGTATGGACATGTTAATTCGGGCGGACTGTCGGGGGTTCTTTCTCCGGGTACTCCGGTTCTTCCACCCCCCCACCCCCCACACTTTGGTACCGGTCTCAGGCCACTTTACAAATTTCAAATACAAGCGATCAAAATTCTCTGTAACTTCAGTAGCTGACTGGCCCTTCGTTTGTCTTGTACTGTGTTTGTCTTAAATGGCTTAAATCCATGTCTGTTTCGTGAGTGTGTGTGTTGGGTTTCAGGCGCGGCGCTTTGAGTCGATTTCCCCAAAAATGGAGAAAAAGCGGCCTATATAATAACGGTATTATTATTATTATTATTATTATTATTATTATTATTATTATTATTATTATCTGACACATTATTTTTGTCTTTTTTTTTTTTTTTTTTTTTTTTTTTTTTTTTTTTTTTTTTTTTTTTTTGCGATTTTGCAGAAGTGGCCGTTTGCTGGGTGCACAAATACCTTCACTGTGAGCCAGAGATTCAACATTTTTTCATTCTGTTTTTTGCAGAGGATGCAGAAGGTGTGCCTTAACATAATATTGCCTGATTTGGGCTTTTGGAATGAATTCTGATTTATTTAGAGGAAAATGTTTCTCAACCTCATTTTAGCACCTGCAAAGAGCGTGAATGGGGGTACCCTTGCGCCATCGGCTATATCTTTGGTGTGTTCTTAAGGATTTTCGGGGAACATGGCTTAAACATCTCAGGATATACTAAGGAACACTTTGAAACCCATCTTATTGAGTACTGGGGGGGAGGGGGGGTGCACGGTAGATCTTCCTAGCTTATGGACTAAAGAGAAATATCGCCGACTGATTGTGGAGAGGGTAGCCGATTGCGGAGCGGCCAGTAGGGCGGATAGCGAAAATCGTTACCGCCCGGTTGGCGGTGCCCGTCACAAACTGTCCTCAGTTGTGTCAGATGCGGACCTCGAGTCAGTGACACTCCACGACTCGCCGGGTATGACTGACTGACTTGAAAGGCCGAAAATGATCAAAAAGCGGTGGGGGTATGGGGGGGGGGGGGGAGGTGGTAATGAAGGGGGCCGCCAGACACCAGATTCACGAATGCCAGTAATGAAAGACCGGCGTACCCAAAAAAAATCAAAAGCAGTGGGGGTTGGGGGGGGGGGGGGGGGTCTTGTACTCTTGTTTTCCCAGTGGCAGAAATTTCAAAAAGCCGGGGGGGGGGGGGGGGGGGGATGGGGCCTGTTCACCGTACACATTCTTTTCAGCGGCGCGGCGGCCCCCACTAGTGACCCGCCGCAGCCCAATATCGAAAAGCGGCAAGGGGCGGGAAGGGGGTGGGGGTGGTGAGCGTCTGTATGTTGTTTGTGACACACACACACACACACAAACACACACAAACACACACACACACACACACACACACACACACACACACACACACACACACACACACACACACACACACACACACACCCCGTCGCACTTCTGCCACTGATTTACACTGAGAGGAGTATTCTCAGTCGCGTGTAAAATTTACAGTGCAGTGAGTGAGCACTCCGCCGCATGAGACTTTCACTCATAGCATTTCAGACGAGTCCTTTTGGCCTCCGGGTGGGGGTGGGAGGTTTCCGGAACCTCAGCCGGACCCCCCCCCCCCCCCCGCGCCCCCCCCCCCCCTCCGCCACTGTTTTTTTTTTTTTTTTTTTTTTTTTTTGGGGGGGGGGGGGGTTAGATCTTCAGAGGCCAAACCCCCCTCCCTTCGTCAGGGGGGTCCTGTGATTTTCCAGGGCGAGGCCGAACCGATTGCGGCTTGGTCGCCTGTGGCGCGTGCCCGCCGGCTACGGTCAGTCAGTTGCTAGTGATATGTTTGACAGAGTGTTTATAACAAACCAGGGCCTCCCTACCGGACCCTTGTATGGCTGAGTGTACTAGTTTGGCATTCCGAAGCGGTGTCACGTACGTGTCTCACCCATTAGTGCAACCAGCAACTAAATATTTCATTAGTTACTCCTTTTACTGACATGGGCCAGAAAATTACTTACGTGTTCAAACCGGCCTTGTGGATAACTGAGGCAACGATTTTCACGAACCCATGCGGCGGCGGGCAAGGGCTCGTCTAAATCTGTGTCTCTTCTGAGCAAGTATTTGACTGAGGGACAGGCTGCAATGCCGTGGGCTTGGCAAATATATGTTGCATAACTCATTGTACCCCAGACACACCACAGCAAGATAAGGATCGACTGACCATGATAGTTCAAGGGTGATGCCAGAATAGCTTGGCGCCTATGGGCGCCAAGCTATTTTGGCATCACCCTTGAACAATCATGGTCGAGCTGTGTCCTGCACTGCAATGCAGTCTTCAGGTGACGGCAACGGCAAAATGTTGGGATTTCGGTGTTGGGATAGAATGAGATAACAGACTTTATTCGGCGGAGTGGTCAGGACTGTCCCCAGGGATAGTGTTCGATAGTCATTCTCTGATTATTGTTACGACTCAAACTTTAAGACGGAGTCAGTAGCGGTTTTTGTCGGCATAACCCTTTGACTGTCGGGAGCGCTTTTTGTGAATTTTATTATTTTGACCTTTTCAAGAGTTTGTAGACATACCCCTTAAATACTTGTACGCTATTATAGCCTGAACTATTTTTAATATATATTTACATCTTTTAGTTTTTAGCCTTCTCACCGTGGGATGGTATTAATCGCTTGCGCGGCGTTGAACCCAAATAACTATATAACAAGCTTTTTGTCGAGCTAATTCCTCCAGAAATCGCTTTGACTTAAAGCTCTACCGACAGCCAAAGCCAACCCTATGCGCAAAAGGCCATCGGGCCGACGTCGGCCCGATGGCCTTTTGCGCATTAGGAATGCATTAACACACAGAGCCGTAAGGACAAATTCCATCATTACTAGTCTAGTCAGTTGGGAGTCGTCCTTTGACGAAACAGTGCATATCAGCTCGTGAGATAGAGCGACCATTATTTCATGATGGTTTTGATATTAGTGCCAGAATAACTGTTCGTCAAGAAGCGCCAATCTTTCCTGGTGCCGTACGGCGATTGAACTCTTGTGATCGTCCTATCTCTTTCAAGTTGTTTTTGATTTCAGGGCTAATTGTGCATATTGTGTAGCTGTTTTCTAGTCCACTGCCACTAACTAACCTCTCAGTCTTTTCAAACTAATACTTGATAAGATAATAAATAAGAAATAAGATAAACTTTAGAAGAGATAAGAGATAAGATAAACTTACCATATGCATAAACATTAGGATTTTTTTTGCGGCATAACTGACGAGCGTCCATAGTGTTAAGATCAACACATAAAACATACATACATCACAATCCAAGCAGACTCTAAAATACCAAACCACATATATGTATAACAGTCATCCTACTAAATAATGCACACACATCTAAGTAAATAAAATAAGATAAACCTATCATATTATAACATATTCTGACGCCAAAAACCGCCAAGTTGTTGTTAACCCATATCACACTGAGGCTAAAAGCTTCAAATGTGTACACTGCCATATGCAAGCTACATTATAGTACTTACAGATAAGAATACAGACCAATGGCCTTAGTTCAAGGGTGGTGCCAGAATAGCTTGGCGCCTAGAGGCCTAGAGGCGCCAAGCTATTCTGGCACTACCCTTGAACTATTTTAGTCAAACTTATTTCACACACTGGTGTATTCCGAATGATAAGGGTTAAGGGAACGGCAGATTTCAGAAACAAAATGTACGTCCGTTGGCAGGGAAGGGGTTAATACTTGAAATGCTTTCTCGCGTACTTGAAATCACTCCTGGCGAATTTTCATTTTAAGAGTTTTCTTTTCATTCAGCCCGACGCACGTATTTCCCAAATTTTGGAGGCGTAGCCATCTAACGACTATGTACCTGTTGCAGGAGATGGGTCGACCATGATGAGCCAGATTAGCTCGGCGCCGACCCTTGAATTATCATGGTCGACCCATCTCCTGTTGTAGTGCGTCAGGGCTGAATGGGTTAAGTAATCATGATCGTGTCAGCGGCTGACCGGCGGTGGCTAACATAGCGCCGGCCCCTCAGAAAATAATTAAGGCGCCAGCTAGGCTAATCCGTTAGGAACTCAATCCATCTGAGCCAGACCATTCGGCCTTGTGTAAGAGGCATAGATTCTCAAGAGCATCTGCAGTCGCAGGGGCTCAGGAGAATCTATGTTTCGTGTTAACTCAGTGGAGACGTCCCTAAACGGATACGCGGCGAATCAGTCGCCGCGTCAGTATCCGTATAGGGCGCTTCTCCAAAGAGTCAGTTAACATAGCTGATCAGCCGGCGCTACCTACATATCAGATTGAGGAATCGAGTTATTTTTGGTTAACTTTTCTGCAGCGGACCTGATTACTTCGGAGTCCGCCTTTAGAGATCAACGATCCTGATTCGCGCAGTTGGCGCTGGAGATTTGAGAGAGTAAGCCCGTCACGCCCTACCCATGTCCGTTCAGTATTGTGCCGCTGGGCCGCATGGCCACAACCGCGTACTGAACCGAGACTGACTGACGGACACAAGCGTACACACGCTGGACACACTATGGTTTGTTTGTTGTGCTGGAAATCTAGCGACGCGTTGCTGAAATGCCGCTAATGACTAACACTGTGTGAGGGTTGGTGGATAAGGGTGGGTGGGATGGGCGTGAGGGAAGGTTTGGCTAGGGGGGGGGGGGGGGGAGAAAGCGAGGGGGGGGGGGGGGGGGGGAGTAGGACGGTATGGAGAGGGGCAAGGGGACATTAAATATGAGTCTCCATCGTTTGTATGCTTATCATGT
This sequence comes from Semisulcospira habei, assembly GCA_036245525.1. Classification (NCBI taxonomy): domain Eukaryota; kingdom Metazoa; phylum Mollusca; class Gastropoda; family Semisulcospiridae; genus Semisulcospira; species Semisulcospira habei. The sequence continues at coordinate 227,322,026 of BTPG01000002.1, read as the reverse complement.
CTAGGGAGACCCCTTACTCCTCCCCTAAACTAGAAGATGCCTAACCATTGTGCTACAAACGAACAAAAACCCTTACGCAGCAACCCGGCCCCCTGCTGGGGAGACAGAGTTCACTAATCTGAGTGTGACAACTCCTGGTCCCCTGCTAGGTCCCATGAAGAGTTCGGTATAGACCAGAAAAGGACAAACGTAAGGATGAAGGAACGACGGAACTGAGCTCTCACTCGTTTCAAAACATGGTAGAAGGACCATGGCTGGGCAAATCGGAGCATCTTGAATGTAATATGTGCTATAGATTTCAATAGTTAGTGGGGAGGGGAGGTGGGGGTGGAGAGGGGGGGGGATGAAACTGAAGTCCTTCGACTTAATCCGTCTACAAGCACAAAAGTCAAAGTCGAAGGAAATAATTCAGTTGAGCCCTGTGATAATTTATTCCAAATTAGTCGGGAGACGTCCTCTGAAGATTACTGACTGGCAGTTCAGGACACACATCAGTCACTGTCCGCAACTATGACAGCCCAAGCGTGATCCCACAATAGCTTGGCACGCCACATTGTTCTGGGATCACTCTTGAACTGTCATGGTCGATCAATATTTTCAGTGTTTGCGAGTGTGAAGGCTGAATGAGCTCCAGCTTTGAAACTTCTCAATTGCCAACCATAGCTAAGTGCTGTCCTCAGCTCCAGTGCATTTGGCCAGGCGGGCATGCACGGCGAGGTATTGATTGGGTACTCTGGCCGTACATGTGACCGATCCAGTCAGTGCCGGCCGAGGTCATCCGCAGGTCTAGTGTTGGAAGTCAGCCAGTGCCGACCCATATTATCACGCTAAACTGCACAAACACTACGATAATCAGGATGAAACGCATGGACTTGCAGACACACTTTCGCATACTTATGATAATTTTTGAGCCACCGAATCGGTGCATGGTCACAGCTGTGTTGGACCTTACGGATCCAAAGCCACAGACCAGTTAGCACACATCTCACTCCACTAATTTGCAATTCACGGCCTTAGTCCATCCCCCAGCTCCCCCCCCCCCCACCCCGCCGCTGAAAAATAAAGATAAATCACAAACCAGCACTCATTTTAGTGTTCTTGTTTCGCTTTGCCAGCGTGCTCGTTATTTACTTGTTTCTAGGTTTATTTGTTTATGTGTATACTAAATAATTGATTTGAACCAATTATTTTCTGCCTATATTCTACGCACGCTACTTATCAGAGTGTCATTAACTTCGGGTAAATGACTGGACTAATGGGGAAAGGGGAGGGGGATGTCTTGTTTTGTTTTTCAATATACATCGCGATTATTATCCGGGCATTCACTCAGCTGGTGAATAAAGTGGCTGACTACTGATAATTTTATGCATAATTAAATAATGGTCAGTGCTGTACCAAGCACCTCAACCAACATCAACTACTACTGTGACGACTGATACCAACCCAGTGCACAAAGGCCATCGGGCCGCCGTTGGCCCGCGCACGGCCGTGTTCGGGTCAACGGCGGCCTACATCGGCCCGATGGCCTTTTGCGCATTGGGAATACACTTGCATATGGTTTCACTAAAGCCAAGAACTGGCTCAGAGAAAATAATGTAAACATACATAACTGAATAAGTGACGACAAACCAAACAACCAGTTGCAACCAGTCAGCAGACACACAAACAAGCAATAAAAACAACAACAAACAAACAAGTAAGCAAGCAAGCAAGCAGACACGCCGAACAGACACATCTGGCGACTGGACCGACGTCAAACAGTACTTTGTTACATTTATGGCTAGACCGTATGGCGCACATCCGATTCTTGGCTTGACTTCGCGAACGAAGATTTTATAGGAGTTGCCCACGACGTCTGCAGGCTTGTTCGTGGCTGCAGAGGCCAATCCGGGACAGGCAGGTTCGACCGCAGTGGCTGCAGGGGGAGGTATGGCCAGAGTTCTGAGTTGCGGCATCTCTGTTTTTTCTCCTGAGCCGCTTGTCCTTAAGGCTAGCTCTGCGAGAGTCCTCAAAGGAGACAGCTGCCTTGTAAATGGTGGAGCGCCAGGTGTCACGGTCCACAGCAAGCGAAGACCACTGGTGGTGGTCGTTTTGGCAGGTACTAAGTGACTTCTTGAGACAGTCTTTGTATCTCTTCTTTGGTGCCCCTCTGTCACGGTGTCCATTAGCAAGCTCGCCGAACAGGGTGATCTTTGGTAGGCGATGATCCTCCATCCTGGAGACATGCCCCGCCCAGCGGAGCTGTGTCCGCAGCAGCAAAGCCTCGATGCTCACAGTTTCAGCCTGTTCAAGGACCTCGACGTTGGTGACATAGTCACTCCAGTGAATGCCCAGGATGGTGTGCAGGCAGCGCTGGTGGAAGCGTTCGAGGAGTCGTAGTTGGCTGCGGTAGAGGGCCCAGGACTCGGAACCATACAGCAGGGTGATGAGGACCACAGCTCTGTACACGCTGATCTTGGTGCCTGTTTTCAGCTGTTGATTGTGCCACACCCGCTTGAAAGGTCGCCCGAAAGCGCTGTTCGCTTTTGCCAGCCTGCTGTCAAGCTCCTTGTCCAGCTTGGCGTCCGACGTGATAATGCAGCCAAGGTAAGTAAACTGGTGCACTGACTTTAGTTCAGACTCGCCAATGGTGATGTGAGGAGGGCGATACAGTCTTGGGTGCCGGCTGATGGAGGACCTCTGTCTTTTTCAGACTGACCTCGAGTCCAAAGAGCTGGGCAGCGTCTGCGAAGCAGGAAGTGATACGCTGCAGGGCTCTCTCTGTGTGTGCAACGAGGGCAGCGTCATCAGCAAAAAGCAGCTCACGAATCAGTTGGTCTAGGGTTTTCGTGTGCGCCTGCAGTCGTCTGAGGTTGAACAGGCTGCCATCGAGACGATACCTGATGTACACTGCATCGTCGTCATCGAGGTCCACTGTGGCCTGCTTCAACATCATGCTAAAAAAGATGGTGAAGAGGGTCGATGCCAGCACGCAGCCCTGCTTTACGCCGTTGAGAATAGGGAATGGTTCTGAGAGGTCATTGTTCAGTCTGACCTGGCCTTGCTGGTCCTCGTGTAGCTGGACAATCATGCTGAGGAACTCCAGGATCTGCCACATGCCTTGCCTGCTCACAGTGTCGAACGCTTTTGTTAGGTCGACAAACGTTACGTACAGCCCTTTGTTCTGCTCGCGGCACTTCTCCTGAAGCTGTCTCAGCACAAAGACCATATCGGTGGTGCTCATGTTTGCTCTGAAGCCACACTGGCCCTCTGGGATGTGGTCTTCAGCAATGGCGGGTACCAGCCGATTCAGGAGCAGCCTTGCAAGAATTTTCCCAGCAATGGACAGCAGGGTAATTCCCCGATAGTTGGAACAGTCAGACTTCTCGCCTTTGTTCATGCACAGGGTGATAACGACAGCATCACGGAGATCCTTTGGTAGTGTTCCTTCCTTCCAACAGCAGAGAAAGAGGTCATGGAGCTTGTTGTGCAGTGCTGTGCCTCCATGTTTCCAGATCTCTGGCGGTATTCCATCAATGCCTGCTGCTTTGCCACTCTTGAGCTGGTGGATGGCTGTGAGGGTCTCTTCAGCGGTGGGCGGTTCGTCCAATTCAACCTTTACTGGGAGTTGTGGGATTTGTAGGATGACTGCTTCTTGAACAGTGCGCTCAGCGCTGAAGAGGCTCTGAAAGTACTCCGACCAGCGGTTCAAGATGGAGGTATTATCTGTGAGGAGTGCCTGGCCATTCGCGCTTCGCAGGGGACTTTGTACCAGGTGCCTGGGGCCATACACTGCTTTCAGTGCTTCGTAGAAGCCCCTGTAGTCACCATTGTCAGCGCAAAGCTGGGTCCTCTGTGCAAGTCTGGTCCACCACTCATTCTGGAGATCTCTGAGCTTGCGCTGGAGACTGCTGCAGACGAGGCGAAAGGCAGTCTTCTTCACAGGGCAGGAAGGCTGGGCTAGGTGGGCCTGATGGGCAGCTCTTTTTTTTTTTTTTTTTTTTGCTAGGTGTTCCTGGATCTCAACATCGTTTTCGTCAAACCAGTCTTTATTCTTCTTTCTGCGCACATCCAAATCGTCTGTTAATACCCAGACTGACTCCATACCCGTTTTTGCTTAACCCATATCATACTGAGGCTAGAAGCTTCAAACTGATTTGTGCACTGCCATATGCAAGCTACATTATAGTACTTACAGATAAGGCACCAATGGCTTTAGTGTCTACACCAATGGCTTTAGTTCAAGGGTGGTGCCAGAATAGCTTGGCGCCTAGAGGCGCCAAGCTATTCTGGCACTACCCTTGAACTATTTTAGTCAAACGTATTTCACACATTGGTGTATTCCGAATGATAAGGGTTAACCTGGATGCCTGGAGACCTTTTGACCGGTGCAAAAGTCATCACTGCCGTTATGATCAGCTATTTTCTGCAGTAGCACATTGTAGTGATTTGACATTAAACATATGAACTGAACAATCTGTATACTTCCTGTATAAATAATTACCTCACAATCAATAACAGATGCCCCGTACAGTACTGTTAGAAGAGACAGATTCACAATCAACATCCAACAATTATTACGTGGAACTGTTAGTAACCCATTCAGCTGTGATATAGTGCAATAGGCAATGAATCAGCCATGATCATTCAAGGGCGGCGGTGTCAGAGTAGCCTGCTTGGTGTCACTAGTCTATTCTGGCAGCGACCTTGACTGACTATCACAGCTTCAGAACGGGTATGCAGAATTATGTCGACTGGGAATGTCGACCCGAAAAGCCTTATTGCGGCGGGTTCAGCCATATCTTGAACCGCTCGGAGATTACTCTGAACTGAGGTAGTCGCTACAGCTCCAAAAACACATGGCCCCACGAGCTCCTTAGCATCCGCGTTATCGGCGGAATTGTTTATATTACAGCGGACGGCAGACGCAGCCGTCCCGTTTCTCACGTTTTTTTTTTTTTTTTTTTTTTTTTGTCCCTTGTCTCCTTGACTGCGTGCGCAAAAAATATGAGGTGAACTTGTGTGAAATCATTGAAAATTCGCATCAACTTCATTTAAAAACAAATGAACTCTAGAATTTTTTAGTGCGTGTACGGGTTAGCGCATTTTTTGGGAAACAATAGGCGCACAGGCCTCTTTTCGTGTTTGTCCTTGCTAAACTACAACATTCTTAGAGAGAGAAAGAGAGATGAAATGAAACTTTATTAAGAGAGAGAGAGAAAACAACAGCCTAGTGATAATAAAGTGTAAAAATGGTTATAACTAAATAGTGTATACACGGTAAAAGTGAAGACACAGTCGTACTATCCGTGAACTGAAAAACTCGAAAAGCGGCTTTTGGTCAGGCAGGGAGTCGCAGGAGCAAAAAAGGAGGGGAGGAAGTACGGCCGCGGCGGGTTTGATATGTGCCAGATATCTCTCGCGACAGCTTGATGATAACTGACTCGCACCCACCCTTGCCGGAATTCAGGGACCTTTTTTTCTCTGTCCGTTTATATTAGTTATAGACTGGGGTTGGACCGCAAGGAGGTTTCTGCGTCGGAACCATGGTGAACTTCTCCACTCTGAGGCACAGAACTTGGCCGGAAGCCCAGCGTTGTCAATTTCAGTGCGGCGCGGTATTGCAGTTCTCTGGCACTCCATGTACCCAACGGAAGCCGCAAAGACTCCCTCGGGCCCACGACGGCCGCAGTTGGCCTGCGCACTCGTGGGCCCGCCGTAGACGTTTTGCTACTGGGGTACACTGATACCGAGAGGCAGTGTCGCTGCCGCCTGCTTGGTGAGCACTGACTTTGTAGTAGTCAGATCAGTCACGCCGGCCGGACTGAAGAGGCCTGTATGTTTGTGGCGATCGGTTTAGCCGCTCCTTGGATCTTTGCTTGTTTTTCACATTTATTCAAGTTGTCTGTCTGCTGGATTATCACTTTCTGACAGTTTCTTTCTTTGTGTTTGTATTTGTTGGCTATTCCGGTGTGCTTATTCGCTTGTGTTTCTCCGTAGTGTACTGATGTGTGTGTGTGTGCCAGTGTGTGTGTGTGTGCCAGTGTGTGTGTGTGTGTGTGCCAGTGTGTGTGTGTGTGTGCCAGTGTGTGTGCCAGTGTGTGTGTGTGTGTGCCAGTGTGTGTGTGTGTGTGTGTGTGTGCCAGTGTGTGTGTGTGTGTGTGTGTGTGTGCCAGTGTGTGTGTGTGTGTGTGTGTGCCAGTGTGTGTGTGTGCCAGTGTGTGTGTGTGTGTGTGTGTGTGTGTGTGCCAGTGTGTGTGTGTGTGTGTGTGTGTGTGTCAGTGTGTGTGCCAGTGTGTGTGTGTGTGTGTGTCAGTGTGTGTGTGTGTGTGTGTGTGTGTATGGTGCGGTGCGGTGCGGTGCGGTGCGTTGCGTTGCGTCGGTTGTGTTGTGTTGCGTTGTGTGTGTGTTAGTGTGTGTGTGTGTGTGTTGTGTCAGTTGTGTGTGCATGCGGCGTGCGTGTGTGTGTGTGCGCGCGCGCGTGTGTGTGTGTGTGTGTGTGTGTGTGTGTGTGTGTGTGTGTGTGTTGTGTGGTGTGGTGTGGTGTGGTGTGGTGCGTGCGTGCGTGTGTGTGTGTGTGTGTGTGTGTGTGTGTGTGTGTGTGTGTCTGTAATGCGAATGTGCATGCATCACCCGTTTCTCTAACAATCGGGTGATTCTATCAACATTCAAGGAAACCGTTTCCAACTGTAGCTTTGATGACCTACTGATTTTTTTAATCACCAATCAGAGTCTGGTGCAGTAAGTTCACATTCACAGTACAAAACCGTCCGATGTGGTCTGCGTCGGAGCTCTCACGTCTGTACTACCCGGCCTGGCGATACGAGTCAGTAACAACATACAATCCAACTGAAACCAAATATGTCGCACGCATACCGGCTCAGTTCTGAGTTAAACCCCTTTCCTGCCATTGGACGCATATTTTGTTTCCGAAATCTGTGTATTCAACGATCAAAAGCCACAACCGTCCAAGGAATATCGATAAACATTGGCCAGTCTCAGCTCGCATCTAGTGCCTCTTGCAGCTCGCATCTAGTGCCTAGTGCCTCATGCAGCTCGCATCTAGTGCCTCTTGCAGCTCACGGCGCATCAAGTGCCTCTTGCAACTGCCTCGCGTTCACTTTGCCAGGTATCGGCAGTGAATGGGGTTAACGTTGACTAACCTGAACCTGGACATGTGTGTTGGTCTATGATGCTGGGGCCAGCTGCATGAGTGAGTTTAGTCCTGCGCCAGCCACTGAGCACCTTGTTTAGTGGCTGGCGCAGGACTATGCTCACCCATTCGACTGGCCCCTGGACCTTGCCGCTCTAAGGTCCAAACTCACAGACTGGCACTGATTATTATGTCAGTTATTTTCCAGAGAATAACCCAACCAAGAAAGAAGCACGTTTAGAAAAGACACACTTTATTAATATTTTAATTAATATTTTTTTCTCCAAATAGACAAACAAGAATACACTTCGCTACTTATCATATCGGTGCGTGTAGAAGTGAAGCTGAATGGTTTCCGAAGTCATTCGGAACCTGAAAATTTCTCTGAATGCTTTTCCGATTGCAATGCAATGATCACCGGCCTCAGTAGGCTCTGAGACCAACGAATTCGAAGGGATATATTATAAGTTATTGGTCGCAGGGATTTGCTACACGGACCCTTGTAGGCCTGAGGGAGGTCAAAGGAACCATTGTACCCGAAGGCCTGAGGGGTACATTGGTTCTGTTAACCTTTCGAAGGTCTACACGGGTCCGTGCAACAAGCCCCTGCTACCAATAACGTATTTGTTTTCATTCATCTTTTATTTTCGTAGACATCTTCCGACCTGGATCACGCCAGATATTACTGACTTCAAAGGAATATACATTTATACATAATAGACGTAATTTAAAATATTTCATGACGTTGCCGTCTCCAGTACTGAGTGTGCTTGTTGTTTCAAACAACACTAAGTAACCTTTTACTTTATAACGTTTTGGTGATTTTTTTATGGAACAAAACTCGCATCGAAGATGCGTCACAAAGAGGGCTAGAAGAAGTCCGCCATTTGTCGCTAAAAGGGTTTTTGTATCGCGGTCACATGGTACGGTTTGCGCTAAAGACTGGTCGTGTGACGTAGGGATGAAAATACCCTACGTCACACGACCAATCCCTTTAGCGCAAACTGTACCACATGACCGAGCTACAAAAACCCCTGTAGCGACAAACGGCGGACTTCTTGTAGCCCTCTTTGTGACGCATCTTCGATGCGAGTTTTGTTCTTTCAAAGAACACCAAAACGTTCTAAATAAAAAAGTTACTTAGTGTTGTTCGAAACACCAAACATACTAATGGAGATGGCAACGTCATGAAATATTTTAAATTACTTCATAAGTCTGTTATGTATAAATTTATATTCCTTTGACGTCAGTCATGTCTGGCGTGATCCACGTCGGACGATTTCTTCTTGATTTCTTTTACGAACATTGTGGAGGAATGAAAACAAATACTGTATTGATAGTAGGGGCTTGCTGCACGGACCCTTGTAGGCCTTCGGGAGGTCAAAAGAACCATTGTACCCTCTCAGGCCTTCGGGGTACAATGGTTCTTTTGACCTCCCTCAGGCCTACAAGGGTCCGTGTAGCAAAATCTTGCTACCAATAGGTCTAAGTTATAATATATAACACACAATCGATACGTAATGCTGCATACACCTCTTGATGTGCTTCTAGTGTGGGTTATGTATTTTTTCCATTTTTGACCTCTTTTCATATGTTTTACAGAAATCTGAAAGGACACGACAGGATGTTTAAAAAAAAACAACAACAACTGTAGATCGATGAACGTTGAAGCAAAGTTTACGTTTGACATTTGCAATAAAACAACGTGCATCATCAATGCAAACTTTGATCGCTTTGAAATGTCAAAGTACAGAGCCGGCAAATTTATTAAAAACCTATGATTCGATAATAGCAAAGCAAACAACAGACACTCGTCTGTCCCATTTACTATCAGCGTCACCAACAAGGGATGGATCGATCATGACAGCTCAATGGGTGTTGCCTGATTAGCTTGGCGCCTGGAAAGGTGCCAAGCTGATCAGGCAACACCCTTGAGCTGTCATGATCGATCCGTCTCACAGGACGTTAGGCAATGCCTAGCATCTTGGCTTGACTTCGCGAACGAAGATTTTATAGGAGTTGCCCACGACGTCTGCAGGCTTGTTCGTGGCTGCGGAGGCCAATCCGAGACAGGCAGGTTCGACCGCAGTGGCTGCAGGGGGAGGTATGGCCAGGGTTCTGAGCTGCGGCATCTCTGTTTTTTCTCCTGAGCCGCTTGTCCTTAAGGCTAGCTCTGTGAGAGTCCTCAAAGGAGACAGCTGCCTTGTAAATGGTGGAGCGCCAGGTGTCACGGTCCGCAGCAAGCGAAGACCACTGGTGGTGGTCGATTTGGCAGGCACTAAGTGACTTCTTGAGACAGTCTTTGTATCTCTTCTTTGGTGCCCCTCTGTCACGGTGTCCAGTAGCAAGCTCGCCGAACAGGGTGATCTTTGGTAGGCGATGATCCTCCATCCTGGAGACATGCCCCGCCCAGCGGAGCTGTGTCCGCAGCAGCAAAGCCTCGATGCTCACAGTTTCAGCCTGTTCAAGGACCTCGACGTTGGTGACATAGTCACTCCAGTGAATGCCCAGGATGGTACGCAGGCAGCGCTGGTGGAAGCGTTCGAGGAGTCGTAGTTGGCTGCGGTAGAGGGCCCAGGACTCGGAACCATACAGCAGGGTGGTGAGGACCACAGCTCTGTACACGCTGATCTTGGTGCCTGTTTTCAGCTGTTGATTGTGCCACACCCGCTTGAAAAGTCGCCCGAAAGCGCTGTTCGCTTTTGCCAGCCTGCTGTCAAGCTCCTTGTCCAGCTTGGCGTCCGACGTGATAATGCAGCCAAGGTAAGTAAACTGGTGCACTGACTTTAGTTCAGACTCGCCAATGGTGATGTGAGGAGGGCGATACACTGTCTTGGGTGCCGGCTGATGGAGGACCTCTGTCTTTTTCAGACTGACCTCGAGTCCAAAGAGCTGGGCAGCATCTGCGAAGCAAGACGTGATGCGCTGCAGGGCTCTCTCTGTGTGTGCAACGAGGGCAGCATCATCAGCAAAAAGCAGCTCACGAATCAGTTGGTCTAGGGTTTTCGTGTGGGCCTGCAGTCGTCTGAGGTTGAACAGGCTGCCATCGAGACGATACCTGATGTACACTGCATCGTCATCATCGAGGTCCACTGTGGCCTGCTTCAACATCATGCTAAAAAAGATGGTGAAGAGGGTCGGTGCCAGCACGCAGACCTGCTTTACGCCGTTGAGAATAGGGAATGGTTCTGAGTCTGACCTGGCCTTGCTGGTCCTCGTGTAGCTGGACAATCATGTTGAGGAACTTTGGGGGACAGCCAAGTCGCTCCAGGATCTGCCACATGCCTTGCCTGCTCACAGTGTCGAACGCTTTTGTTATGTCGACAAATGTTACGTACAGCCCTTTGTTCTGCTCGCGGCACTTCTCCTGTAGCTGTCTCAGCACAAAGACCATATCGGTGGTGCTCCTGTTTGCTCTGAAGCCACACTGGCCCTCTGGGAGTTGGTCTTCAGCGATGGCAGGTACCAGCCGATTCAGGAGCAGCCTTGCAAGGATTTTCCCAGCAATGGACAGCAGGGTAATTCCCCGATACTTGGAACAGTCAGACTTCTCGCCTTTGTTCTTGTACAGGGTGATAACGACTGCATCACGGAGATCTTTTGGTAGTGTTCCTTCCTCCCAGCAGCAGAGAAAGAGGTCATGGAGCTTGTTGTGCAGTGCTGTGCCTCCATGTTTCCAGATCTCTGGCGGTATTCCATCAATGCCTGCTGCTTTGCCACTCTTGAGCTGGTGGATGGCTGTGAGGGTCTCTTCAGCGGTGGGCGGTTCGTCCAATTCAACCTTTACTGGGAGGTGTGGGATTTGTAGGACGACTGCTTCTTGAACAGTGCGCTCAGCGCTGAAGAGGCTCTGAAAGTATTCCGACCAGCGGTTCAAGATGGAGGTATTATCTGTGAGGAGTGCCTGGCCATTCGCGCTTCGCAGGGGACTTTGTACCAGGTGCCTGGGGCCATACACTGCTTTCAGTGCTTCGTAGAAGCCCCTGTAGTCACCATTGTCAGCGCAAAGCTGGGTCCTCTGTGCAAGTCTGGTCCACCACTCATTCTGGAGATCTCTGAGCTTGCGCTGGAGACTGCTGCAGACGAGGCGGAAGGCAGACTTCTTCACAGGGCAGGAAGGCTGGGCTAGGTGGGCCTGATGGGCGGCTCTTTTTTTTGCTAGGTGTTCCTGGATCTCTACATCGTTTTCGTCAAACCAGTCTTTGTTCTTCTTTCTGGCGAAACCCAAGACTTCTGCAGAGGATTTTGCAATAGCAGTTTTCAGTTGTTCCCAAAGTGTTTCAGGGGAGGAGTCTACTGGGTCCGCTGTGTCTTTGAGCCTGCGCTGTAAATCTGTCTGAAAGGCAGCTTTCACATCGTCACGCTGAAGGCTGGCAACATCAAGCTTTTTCTTGGGGGGCCCCCATTTCTTGGGTTTTTGCTTGAAGTGGAGCCTGAGTTTGCAGCGGACAAGGCGGTGGTCAGTGTGGCACTCTGCGCTGCGCATCACTCTGGTGAGGAGGACGTCACTGCGGTCCCTCTGACGCACTAGGACATAGTCGATAAGGTGCCAGTGTTTGGAGCGAGGATGCATCCAGGTGGTCTTTCGACTGTCCTTTTGCTGAAAAGTAGTGTTGGTGATGACCAGTTGCTGCTCCGCACAGAACTCCAACAGTAGGCGGCCATTGTCATTGCAGTTCCCCACGCCATGCTTGCCGAGGACTCCTTTCCAGGCTTCAGAGTCCTGGCCCACTCTGGCGTTGAAGTCGCCAAGGATGATGACTTTGTCGTCTGCAGGGGTACTCTGTAGGAGGCTGCGCAGGTCAGTGTAAAACTTGTCCTTTTCAGCAGGCTCTGCCAGGAGGGTTGGGGAGTACACACTGAGAAGGGTGACGTGTTGGTGGTGTCTCAGTGGGAGGCGCATGGACATGATGCGGTCTGAGTGGCCCGTTGGTAGGTTTTCCAGCTTAGTCGCAATGGATGTCTTGACCATGAAACCCACGCCTGAGAGCCGTCTTTCTGATGCAGGCCTGCCTGACCAGTAGAGGGTGTACCCAGCACCAAGTTCTTGGAGGCTGCCTTCGTCCGGAAGGCGTACTTCGCTGAGCGCGGCGATGTCGATGTTTAACCTCCGCAATTCATGGGCAATGAGGGCGGAGCGACGTTCAGGGCGTCCGCTGTCTGCTTTGTCGAGCATGGTTCGGACGTTCCAGCATGCTACGTTGAGTCCGGTCGTGGTCGTCATGAGAGTGGATCCGTTATTCTTTCTTGTTTTTTGACCGCAGGAGAAGATGCCCGTTGACCGCGGCTAGCCAACTGGGGTTGCGAGGGGACGAGCTTTGGTTAGGCCACCTTTTCTAGGCCCCTCTCCGTGTGGAGCAAGCAGTGCTGTCCCTAGAGAAGGCTGCTTGGTCGTTCAGGGTGTGCCGAGTGATGTTGTCATCCCCAGGTCAACATCAGGCGACCAATATCCTGAACCGCCTGCATGCAGGTTTGAGACTGCGGCTTCCAGTGACATCTTTCACCTGCCGTTTCGCCCCTCGCCCGTCGCTACAGGACTTGGAATGGTCGGTGTCATGGTCCGTGGACGTTTCCTAAAGCCTGCGCGGTGGAGCTTTTTGGTGGAGTGCAGTGTGCGCAGTACTGGCCCCACCCTTTAAACCCTTGGTTCATCTGCCATGGCCTAGCAAGCTGGGACGATGGCATCGAGGTCCTCGGGTCGTAGGTTTTATATCAGACTGTCCTTGTCCTAGTCTCTGGCTCAAAAGCCTTCCCCGGAGACACGGGGGCTTTGATGTCAGGGGTTTCCTCCCTTAGCCTTTCCGCAGCCAAGCGGCCAGGCCTGCAAGGCAGCAGGCGACTCGTGGAGGGCGGGGTCGTCTATGTCCCGTGCAGATGTGAACATCTGCCCACTGCCCATAGTGCCTAGCATACGACTGTAAAATAGTATCAGTTTGGCTGAGAAAAGGAGGATGCAACAAGCAATCATTCCTGACGCGAATCGAAAGATGAGGAAAACAAGGGCTGCAGCACTTCGTAAATATAATTATCGTGCACAAATGGATAACAGTCACTCACCAGAAAGACTGGTTGTACATTGCTTAACTCATTCAGCCCCGACACACACAAGCAAGACATTGATCGAGCATGATAGTTCAAGGGTGGTGCCAGAATAGCTTGGCGCCCATAGGCGCCAAGCTATTCTGGCACCATCCTTGAAATATCATGCTCGATCAGTCTCTAGAATTGTAATACAGTCCTTGAGAAAGCAACTTCAAAATTTGTGGATTTAGATCCTGGGGTGGAATGTGTTAACGTTCCGACAGGAACAAGAGTCTCAGGACGTGCTCACCAACCATCGGCAAAAGATGTAAATTTTCATGAGCCCCCCCCCCCCCCCCATCCCCCCCCCCAACCACCACCACGTTCTGTACAGATTCTCTCAAGCCCCCGTTCTGTTTCAGGCAGGGTCAATGGTTGACATGACTGTTTTCAGTGCACGGCCTTTTACTCTTTTATATCACCTTCACGTGGAGAATTCATCTTTCCAGACTGAAGAATCTAAGACCAACACCCTACTGGATCCTGTCGAACATTTTCCCCCGAGACGAGCAAAGACCAAAGCATGGTCATGCCAACAATCCATGTACCACGTCGAAAGAAGCCCGAGCGGGGCTCAGTTCTGACAAACCATACACGTTTCTACGTTACTCTGTTGACTAAAAACTGACTATCTAATCTGTCAAATAAAACCATCACATAGATGCTTCACGCACTGAATGGGTACTCAGGAAGTAAACGGTCCTCGTGCCTACGTCGGCTGCCCTTGGACAGCCGATGTCGGCCCGAGGGCAGTTTGCTTACTTTGTACTCGCACTAGTGTAACCAGATAATCCGCCGTCGGGAGTTGCAAGAAAAAGAAAAAAAAAAAAAAATCGCAGACCAGGAAGAAGATTTTGATTGGTGGACGGCCGCCTTCGATTCGCTGGTGGGGCCGATTACAGTTTTGCAAGTATTAAAAAAATGGTTGGAATGGAAAGTTTTCACTGCCACAATGTGAGCAACATTTTAGGATTAATCTGATCAGCACTACCGTACATGAAACATTACTTATAGGACGTAGTGAGAAATTGAACTGCTGCGACAGTTCAAGGGTAGTCCCTGCCTAGCATTTAGCCTATGTTGATCAGGTACTAACCTTTCGCGATCACGGTAGATCCTTGCCTTGCATCTAGCCCTGCGGGAAACGGCGGTTCTTAAATTTTGTTTTTCCCTATTGTGAAAGTGTGCACTTGCCGAGCGTGGTAAAAATCGATATATGATAAGAAGATAACTGAAGTCGAAATATGGAGGGAGGGTGGACGATATTTGAGAATGGACGTGAGATGCAAATGGAGGGACGGGCACAAGGTCCTTGGGCCGGCGAGAAGAAGGTCTTCGGGCACTTCCATTACTGGGATTGTAACTGTGATCCCTAGCACACGGAATAGAAGGGACGAGGGCTGGAGGGGAAGAGAAGCATGAACATTGTCATCCCTTCTGATGGGACAAAAGTGTAAACGGGACTGGGTAGAGGTGGTTGCGGAATGGGGGTGGAGGTGGGGATATAGTAGGGAGGGGAGTGGAAGAATGAGATTTTGTGAATAAAGTGATCTATAGATATTAACCCATTAATCCCTGAAGACGAAATCAAGTTTCGGAGATATCCTCTGAGGTATAGGTCACAATTATGGGGTCATATCGCCCATGATAGGTCAAGGGTGGTGTCGGGATAGCTTGGCGCCTGTAGGCGCCAAGCTATTCCGACAACACCCTTGAATTATCACATCTTGTTGTATCTTGTCAGGGCTGCATGGGTTAATGTGCATTTTATGAATAATCATAAGACGTTTATAACGCGGCGTTGCAGTTCGTCGTCTAAAAGCAAAAAAATCATTGCAGTGTCTTTTTATCGGAGTCTCTCAGCTTCAAATTGTGAGCATTACACAATAAAGGTCGTGGGAACAATTTTTGTTGTGCCATGTATTGTTTGCCTACTGTCCGTAACCTGGGGATGAACCCATAATAATAACTTTTAAAACATGTTTAGATAAACGCATTTACACTGTTCTGATCTGACAGCATTTTACATCACTCCTAATATTTAAAGAACAAGAAAAAGTTGATCAATTTCTTTTGCAAGAACTGCGACAACATTTTTTTCCCCAGCAAGGCAATATAAAACAATGTCTTTGATCGAAGAAAACAGCATGAATAATCGACATCGAAAATCGTCCGATGATGATTTAACGTTTTCACATCATATAAATGGGCCCAGCAAGAGGCATAGATCCTCATAAGCCTCGCAGCCCGCGGGGGTTCATGAGGATCTATGCCTCTTGCAAATAGGGTGGGGGTGGGGGTATGTGGGGGGGGGGGGGGGTGGTCTGTCGCCCGTAAAACATCGACTATCTTGAAGACAAACACTCAAGGCAGGCGTGCTGACCTCGTTCTAAAATTGATCTGAAGAGTGTGCGAGATAAATGGAACCGTGAATCAGTTCGATCTGGACGAGACATAGATCCTCGCTTACACCTGCAGGCGGTGCAAGCGACTGAGAAGCATCTCACTTGCAGGATCAGCATCAAATCTTCACTGTGACAACCCGACCTTTTCCTAAAACGGTGGAGCGTCCGAGAGCATATGGATTTCAACTCTTAAACTTCCAGAACTAAATGATTTTCATTCTGCAGAGTCTGGGAGCACATGGATTTTAACTCTTAAACGCCCAGAGCTAAATGACTTCCATTCTACATAATGGAAGTCATTTAGTTCTGGGAGTTTAAGAGTTATGCCGAATCATGCTTTTTCTTCATCAGATATAGTGTACGTGCAAGAGAAACTGATTCTCATTACCCATTGTAAGGGTTGAATAGGATCTAAACCTTTTGATGTTTTCGCCTCTTTTGGGTTATGATAATTTTTTTTCCGTAGACAAGTTCCTCAGACAGGGGATCCAGGAGGTCAATATTTCGTGGGTTAGTGGAAACCACGTTTGGCGTCATGTTCGCGGACTGACGGTGAATTTGGTTCTCGGCCATTTAACCCATTTCATCCTGAGGCTGATTTTGTAAAAATTTGCGTATTGTCCTAAGAAGGCTGCATTACTGATTAGGAGATAGATCAACTGTTTTAGTTCAAGGGTGGTGCCAGCATAGCTTGGCGCTTGAGGCCTAGGAACTATCAGTCAAATTTATTTCAAGCAATGGGTGTATCAGGATGAAAAGGGTTACTATACGGCCCTAATCAGCCAAATCTATAGGTGCAATCTGCTCGGGTTCCTCAGACAGAATTGATTGATCACAGAACTATCCTTTTTTGAGGGCGAATCTAGGTCAGAGTGCTTGACGGGATAGCGTGCTCATGCAAGGGAAGGGAATCTATTCTGGACATGGTTATCTTTTCCGACCCTTCCAGTGAAGTGTTAGCTCTGTGTAATCCCTCAGTCCGCGGAGACTGGTGAAATGATGCCGATCTCTGCTAGGAAGAGGCACACATTTTCATAAACCCCGGCCGCTGCTTGAACTCATGAGAATCTGTGTCTCTCGCAGACGAAAGAGGCACGGGAAAAGACTACATGCAGAGATGCGATTATTTCCGAGCGAACATTGATGAAAACAATTTGCTTTAGACGCCGTTTACATGATTGTGTTCTTGTGATAGCGGTACTATCATCATCGGCTGTGTTATTGCATTTGCATGGCACTCGCAAAACTTTCTTTTTTTTTTCTTTCAGTCCTACTGACATTTGTTACTTTTTTTCATACATTTCGGCATTTTTTTCCTCAACTAAAAGCGAACTATTTTTTTCTCATATACATAACTAAAGTCAAATTGCTGCATAGTCTCCGATCACACGTGCAGAGGTACTATAAACGGAATTAAAGTGAGTTTAAGTTCTCTTATTCACAAGTTCGTCTTTCGCCATCCCGGAAGCGAGACGACTCCTTCTACAACCAAGCAGTTGTCCCACCTGGAAGACCTTACGCGAAGTAATTCGTCTTAGTTGGTAGATTAATGATCGTCACTATACTCGTACTTATAGAGGAACACGTCTGACTTGGATTTACGGTTATGTATTTGGCATTTGTCAGATATTCTCCACAGGATTTTTTTTCCGCCGATCACAAGAGGGTACAATCTAGCGGAAGCCCAATTAACCTAGCTATTCGCTGCCGAGAACTGAAAGTGGTGAACTGCAATCCAACTGCAAGAGACACAGATCCTCATACAGTCTATAACTCAACGGACAGAGAAAAAAAGGTCCCTTAATTCCGGCAAGTATGAGTGCGAGTCAGTTATCATCAAGCTGTCTTGAGAGATATCTGGCACATATCAAACCCGCCGCGACCGTATTTCCTCCCTCCTTTTTTGCTCCTGCGACTCCCTGCCTGACCAAAAGCTTTTCGAGTTTTTCAGTTCACGGATAGTACGACTGTGTCTTCACTTATACCGTGTATACACTATTTAGTTTTAACCATTTTTACACTTTATTATCACTAGGCTGTTGTTTTCTCTCTCTCTTAATAAAGTTTAGTTTCATCTCTCTTTCTCTCTCTAAGAATGTTGTAGTTTAGCAAGGACAAACACGAAAAGAGGCCTGTGCGCCTATTGTTTCCCAAAAGATGCGCTAACCCGTACACGCACTAAAAAATTCTAAAGTTCATTTTTTAAAAATGAAGTTGATACGAATTTTCAATGATTTTACACAAGTTCACCTTATTATGCGCACGCAGTCAAGGAGACAAGGGACAAAAAGGAAGGGACTAACGGGGACGGCTGCGTCTGCTGTCCGCTGTAATATAAACAATTCCGCGATAACGCGGATGCTAAGGAGCTCGTGGGGCCATGTGTTTTTGGAGCTGTAGCGACTATCTCAGTTCAGAGTAATCTCCGAGCGGTTCAAGCTATAACTGCATAAGCCCCCGCAACTTCAGTGCCGAGGTAAAGTGAAAGCGTTCAAGCTGCGAGAGGCGTAGATTCTACGCCTCTTGCGGAGATCAGTTTTGTCCACGTTCCCTGGACGGTTGTTACTTTTGGTCGTTGGATGAAGAAAGATTTCAGAAACAAAATATACGTCCAGTGGCAGGGAAGTGGCTAATCGTCAACGAATTTCGCGTTTCAGCCACGTGATTATAGATTATAGATTGCAGCGCTCGAACCACGCTGATAAAGAAAAACAAACCGAGGAGCAAAAACAGCCGAGCCGCATCTGACGGTAACGACGATTTGGTTTCAATTTCGATCTCTGAAAGGAACAGTTTTAAGACTGATCACCGGAAACTTAATAACAGTCCATCAGTCACCCCCTCTCCGTCTTGTATAACTGTTTAAATTGTTTACTGCCGTACATAACTCACATTGTCCATGATTCGCTTTCATCTGGTGTTTTCCCTCCACTGTATAAAAGTGCTGATGTGAAACCCCTACTGAAAAAAAACAACAACAACAAAAAACCCCGCATTAGATCACAACGACTTCACCTTAAGAATTATAGACCTGTCTCGAACCTACCGTTTCTGTCAAAGGTGATCGAAAAGATTGTGCTTTCGCAACGTTTGGATCACCTGGCCTTGAATAATCGTATAGATCCATTTCAGTCAGCCTACAGATGTTGCCACAGTACTGAAACAACACTTCTCAGAATCATGAATGTCTTGTTACTTGCTCTGAATGATGGTAAGGTGTCAGTGCTCGCTTTACTAGATCTTTTTAGCGCGTTTGACTAAATTGACCACACTACCCAGATTAATCGTCTCCAGCTTGGTTTTGGCATTGATGGCACTGCCCTGTCTTGGTTCCATTCTTACATTATTGAGCGATCACAGACAGTGTCTGTTGATGGGCATGTCTCTGCACCTGCCATCCTCCGTTTTGGGGTCCCAGAAGGCTCCGTATTAGGCCCAGTGCTTTTCCTACTGTATGTACAGCCTTTTTCAAGTATTATTGCTTGACACTCTGTTTCACATCACGCTTAAAGTGATGATACACAGCTCTGTAAGTCAGACAGTGTGAGTCAGGTCAACGAGAACATCCAGAGCGTGTCACATTGCATTCTTGATGTAAGGCTGTGGATGTCTGAAAACAAGCTCAAACTGAACGCGGAAGGAAAAACAAAATCCATGCTCAGTGTATCACCCAGAATGTCTTCTTCTACCGCTTTGCCTCAGCATATCATGATTGAGAACACCACCATCAGCTTCTTTCAGTCAGTGAAGAACCTGGGTGTTGCAATTGAGCATGATTTGTCCGTGGATAAACAGTTGGAAGGACAGAAACATCACACTCTGCTCCAAGATCAGACTGATGCGCTCATTAGTCATCTCAGTGTTCTTATATGCCTGTGAGTCATGGACCCTCACAGCAGACTTCGAAAGGAGGATACAAGCCATTGAAATGATATGTTTTCGAAGGCTGCTTGGCATTTCGTACAGCGATCACATCACGAACGAGGAAGTGGGAAGCAGAATCAGGCAAGCCATCGGGCCCTATGAAGACCTATTAGCCATTGTGAAAAAACGCAAACTGAAGTAATATGGGCTTGTCACGCGTTCAGCAGGGCTTGCCAAAACAATCCTGCAAGGCACTGTGCAAGGAGGACGAAGGAGAGGAAGACAGAGAAAAAGATGGGAGGACAATATCATCTCAGAGTGGACAGGACTGAAGCTGAGCGACACACTAAAAATGGCAGAGAACAGAGTGGAATGGAGGGAGCTGGTTGCCAAGTCATCAGTGGTGCCCCAACTACGGGATAGATAGATAGATAGAAACAGGTGATAAACATTTGCAGGGCAGCCTATTTGGAGATGCGTCGTATTAACACTATTAGACAGTTCCTTACCTCCGAGGCTACACAAACTCTGGTTTGTTCATTTGTTCTGTCTCGCATCGACTGTGCCAACTCACTCTTATCTGGATGCCCGCAGCATCAGTCTATTTGATCGGCTCCAGAGAGTATAAAATTCAGCCGAACGTCTGGTCATGAAAGCGAAAAAGTCAGACCATGTCAGTCTCCCCCATCCTGCACGCTCTCCACTGGTTGCCAGTGAAAAAGAGAGTTAAACACAAAGTCTTGTCCATTTGTCATTTTTCTCTTTCTATTCTGGCACAGGACGCACTTATCTCTCAGAGCTCCTTCACTGTTATATATATATACCTTCCAGGCAGTTGCGCAGTTCGTCTGACAATAAAATGCTTCGGATTCCTACAGTAAGGACTAAAGGATTTAGGCAGAGATCTTTTTCTTACCAGGGTCCATTAGTCTGGAATGATCTTCCTAAATCCTCGAGACACAGTGAGTCCGGTGCCAGTTTTAAACACAGTCTTAAAGCCATTTTTTCCCATCTTGATTATCAGTGTTCATTTTCTGTTCTTTTGTGTAACTGCACGTGTTTTTTGTTTTGTCACTTTCTGTGTAATATATATATATATATATTTTTTTTTGTTAATATGTACGGCGCCTAGAGCATCTTACCATGTATAGGCGTATTATAAATCATCTTTATTATTATTATTATTATTATTATTATTATTATTATTATTATTATTATTATTATTATTAAAAGGCACGGACTCTCATAAACCCTTTCCGCTGCTGGGGCTCAGTTGATGATAATGTGAATCAGCAGAGATCAGCTCCAGTTACACTTGAGAATGAGGAATTCATGATTACGTGATAACTCCACAAACCCAATGCGCGTCTGGTTTCGTATTTGTTGTCTCTCGTGGATTTTTTTCAGTGCTTATATAAGACAACAGGGCTGATCTTGGAAGGGAGGTGGTGGTGGTAGGAAGGGGAATGGGGTGGGGGTGGTCTGGACACCCTTACCTGTACCGCAATAAATTATTTTTAAAAAATGTGTGTGTGTGTGTGTGTGTGTGTGTGTGTGTGTGTGTGTGTGTGTGTGTGTGTGTGTGTGTGTGTCTGTGTGTTTGTTTGTGTGCTTGTCCTTTTGCGCATTGGGTTTTTAGTCCCTTCTATTTATAGAAGGGACATTTTAGGACAGGTCGCGGTGGGGCGAATTTAATAGCATGTCCATGATGTCAGAGGCGGACAGGCTAAGACTCTAACAATTGAAGTAACAAAATAAAAATTACGTCATGTCTAGTTACGCTAACCTCGCTGCTGAACGTACATTTGGCGCGAAGCGCCGTATGTGCGAATGTATGTACGTATGTATGTGTGTGCGTATGTATATAAACAAGAGAATCTCCGATATTTCTGTACACACAAGCTTGATACTTGGCGAAATACTTTCGTCTTAAGTCGGTGGCTAAGAGAACCTCCGAGCATATTGTAATTGAATGTCTCATTGAAGACATATCTAATCAAATCTATCTAATCTAATGTATCTAATCAAATCTATCTAATCTAATGTAATCTAATCAAATCTATCTAATCTAATGTAATCTAATCAAATCTATCTAATCTAATGTAATCTAATCAAATCAAATCTAATGTAATCTAATCAAATCAAATCTAATGTAATCTAATCAAATCAAATCTAATATAATCTAATCAAATCAAATCTAATGTAATCTAATCAAATCAAATCTAATGTAATCTAATCAAATCAAATCTAATGTAATCTAATCAAATCAAATCTAATGTAATCAAATCAAATCAAATCAAATGTAATCAAATCAAATGTAATCAAATCAAATCAAATCTAATGTAATCAAATCAAATCAAATGTAATCAAATCAAATGTAATCTGATGTAATCTGATGTCATCTGATGTCATCTGATGTCATCTGATCTGATGTCATCTGATCTGATGTCATCTGATCTGATGTCATCTGATCTGTGATCTGTCATCTGATCTGTGATCTGTCATCTGATCTGTGATCTGTCATCTGATCTGTGATCTGTCATCTGATCTGTCATCCGTCATCTGATCTGTCATCCGTCATCTGATCTGTGATCCGTCATCTGATCTGTGATCCGTCATCTGATCTGTGATCCGTCATCTGATCTGTGATCCGTCATCTGATCTGTGATCCGTCATCTGATCTCTGATCCGTCATCTGATCTCTGATCCCTGATCTGATCTCTGATCCCTGATCTGATCTCTGATCCCTGATCTGTGATCTGATCTCTGATCTGTGATCTGATCTCTGATCTGTGATCTGTGATCTGTGATCTGATCTGTGATCTGTGATCTGATCTGTGATCTGTGATCTGATCTCTGATCTGTGATCTGATCTCTGATCTGCTCTGATCTCTGATCTGCTCTGATCTCTGATCTGCTCTGATCTGTGATCTGTGATCTGTGATCTGTGATCTCTGGTCTGTGATCTCTGATCTCTGATCTCTGATCTGATCTCTGATCTGATCTCTGATCTCTGATCTGATCTCTGATCTGATCTCTGATCTCTGATCTGTGATCTGATCTCTGATCTCTGATCTGTGATCTGATCTCTGATCTGTGATCTGATCTCTGATCTCTGATCTGTGATCTGATCTCTGATCTGATCTCTGATCTGTGCTCTGATCTCTGATCTGTGCTCTGATCTCTGATCTGTGCTCTGATCTCTGATCTGTGCTCTGATCTCTGATCTCTGATCTGATCTCTGATCTGACCTCTGATCTGACCTCTGACCTCTGACCTGATCTGATCTGATCCCATCCAATCTAATCTATCTAATCTATCTAATCTATCTAATCTATCTATCTAATCTATCTATCTAATCTATCTATCTAATCTATCTATCTAATGTATCTATCTAATGTATCTATCCAATGTATCTATCTAATCTATCTATCTAATGTATCTATCTATCTATCTAATCTATCTATTTAATCTATCTATCTAATCTATCTATCTAATCTATCTATCTAATCTAATCTATCTAATCTATCTAATCTATCTAATCTATCTATCTATCTATATCCCGTAGTATTGCCGACCGTTGGAGCACCACTGATGACTTGGCAACTGACAGCTCCCTCCATTCCTCTCTGTTCTCTGCCATTCTTAGCGTATCGCCCAGCTTCAGTCTGAGATATTGTCCTCCCATCTTTTCCTCTGTCTTCCTCTCCTTCGTCCTCCTTGCACAGTGCCTTGCAGGATTGTTTTGGCAAGCCCTGCTGAACGCGTGACAAGCCCATATTACTTCAGTTTGCGTTTTTTCACAATGGCTAATAGGTCTTCATAGGGCCCGATGGCTTGCCTGATTCTGCTTCCCACTTCCACGTTCGTGATGTGATCTCTGTATTAAATGCCAAGCAGCCTTCGAAAACATCTCATTTCAGTGGCTTGTATCCTCCTTTCAAGGTCTGCTGTGAGGGTCCATGACTCGCAGGCATACAAGAACACTGAGATGACTAAGGAGCGCATCAGTCTGATCTTGGAGCAGAGTGTGATGTTTCTGTCCTTCCATATGGTCTTCAATCTTGTCAGTGCTGTTGTTGTCTGCGCAATCCTGGACAGTATTTCTGGTTTTGATCCTTCATCTGTCACATAAGCTCCTAAGTATTTGAATTTATTAACGGTTTCCAGTTTTTGGCTTCCAATCATGACCTCAGTGCCAATGCCACTAGTGTTATTGGTCATCAGTTTGGTCTTCTCTGCACTGATTTCCATCCCATACGCAATGGCTGTGCTGTCCAGCTTTTCCACCAGCTGAGCTAGCTCCTTCTCTGTTCCTGCAAGGCCGTCAATGTCGTCCGCAAAGCGCAAGTTTGTGATTGTTCTGCCTGCAATACTGACAGATCCTTCATGATCTTTCAGAGCGTCTGTCGTGATTCTTTCCAGGAAGATGTTGAAAAGAGTAGGTGAGAGCAAGCAGCCTTGTCTGACTCCGATTGTAGTCCTAAACCAGTTTCCTATTTTGCCGTTGAAGCAGACTGCGCTAGTGGCCTTGTTGTAAATGTTTGCTATGACTTTGATCAGGTTGGCATTGATGCTGTATAGCTTCGAGGCGGACCAAAGGGCTGCATGCCACACCCTGTCAAACGCTTTTTTAAAATCCACAAAGACATGATAGAGGTCTTGCTGGTGCTGGAGGTACCTCTCACATAGAACTCTCAGGTTGAAGATTTGCTCAGTTGGGCTGCGCCCTGGTCTGAAGCCTGCCTGTTCCTCAGCTATGATTTCCTCTGCCTGTGGCTTCAGCCTGTTCAGTAGGATCCTTAACATGACTTTGCTTGGGTGGCATATAAGACTGATCGTGCGATAATTCTGGCATTGATGTAAGTTGCCTTTTTTGGGGAGAGTTATTATAAGTGATTGGGTCCATGGCGTGGCCAATCCCCTGACTGCCAAATCTTATTGCAGATTGTTAGTAAAGCGCTTATCATGTCTTCTCCTCCTTCTTGGACTAGCTCTGCAGGGATGTTGTCTGCTCATACTGCCTTCCCTTTTTTCAGCGACTTCACTGCAGCCTCTACTTCTTATCGGAGGATGGGATAGTTGCCATTGTTGGTCACGGGTGGGTTGACAAGTATGCCTGGATCCCCTGTAGCTCGGTGGTTGTACAAATCTGAGCAGTACTCTGTCCATCTCTTCAGTATGTCTTGGTCTTCCGTAAGACAGTTCCCTTCACTATCGCTCTCACAAATCTTCGTAACAGAAGCGACATCGTCATCAAACCAGCCGATAAAGGTGGCGCCGTCGTTGTATGGGACAGAGATCTGTACATCAAAGAGGCCTACAGACAGTTAGAGAACCCAGAACACTACCAACACCTTGACGAAAGCTCCCTCCAAGCTGATCAAAAGCGCATCTCCAAGACAGTCAAAGAGATGATTCTTCAAGGAGAGCTTCCTTCAACAGCTAATCTCCTCATCAAAAAGCGGCCTAAGCAACCTAACTTTTACCTTCTCCCCAAAATTCACAAACTCAACAATCCCGGCCGCCCCATAGTGTCAGCTTGCAGCTGTCCCACAGAACACATCTCCGAATACCTGGACATCATCTTCCAACCCTTTGTCCAGTCTCTACCTACCTACATTAAAGACACCAACCATGCTCTAGAGATCATAGACCAAGTCAACCAGAAACAACTTTTCAAACCTGAACTGTTGTTTACACTTGATGTCACTTCACTATATACTGTCATACCGCACAATGACGGCCTCAATGCACTTTCGTACTTCCTCAACCAAAGAAGTCATAAACAACCTCCTACTCATACTCTTATACGTCTGGCTGAATTGGTTCTCTCTCTTAACAGTTTCTCCTTTGATGGCGTCACCTTCGCTCAGTGCAGTGGCGTAGCGATGGGCACTAAAATGGGACCCAGCTATGCCTGCCTCTTCATGGGTTTCCTTGAGAACCAAATACTTCAGACATACACCGGGCCTGTCCCTGAGATGTATAAACGCTACATCGATGATGGTATCGGAGCTACACACATGACCCACGCTGCACTTTTAGACTTCATTCACTTCGTGCAGGATTTCCACCCATCCATCAAGTTCACATACAATATATCAGCTACTTCAGTCGACTTTCTGGACATGAGCATCAGTATTGACTGCGGAATGTTGAAAACTTCAATACATTACAAGCCTACCGATTCACATTCATACCTCGACTACCGCTCTTCGCACAACCCCAAATGTAAGAATAGCATCCCATTTTCTCAGTTTCTTCGGCTTAAAAGAATCTGTTCCGAAAAATCAGATTTTGATGTTCAATCCAAAGAAATGGCTGGATTTTTCATCGACAGACATTACCCACATACTGTTGTTCAAGGTTCTCTCCAAACAGTACAAAAACTTAGTCGCGCGAGTATACTGCAGACTAAGCCTACCGCTGAGAGTGACAGGCCCATCGTAACCATGGTTTACCATCCGCACACCAATCCGGTTCGTAAAATACTTCTTTCTAACTGGGGTCTTTTGTCATCCAGTAAAGAGTCCGCTGCTATCTTTTCTGAACCTCCGTTGGTGGCTTTCAAGAGGGATATTAATTTACGAGACATGCTTGTTCGCTCTACTCTTAAGCCTCGTTCTACCACCAGACCCTCCGGCTCCCAACCGTGCAATGTTCCAAATTGCAAGACATGTCCTTTTATTTGCCCTTCTACAGTGGTGAATGGTCCACGCTACAAATTCAACATAGACAGATACTTCACATGTCAAACTACCAACGTGATTTATGTCATCTCCTGTGTGAAATGCGGCCAACTCTATGTTGGAGAGACGGAAAGAACCATCAACGACCGTTTTAAAGAACATCTTCAGTCGGTCAAGTACCATTACAATAGACCGGTCGGGCGACATTTCAACCAGGCCGATCACTCCGTCTCGGACATTCGTGTTAAAGGCCTCTGGCTTATGCAAGCCAGTAATGTCTGGGCCAGGAAAGACCGAGAAAAATTTTTGATTAATAAACTGGGCACTGTGGCGCCACTCGGGATGAATATGAAAGATTAACTTTTTGGACCTTACCTGTGTCTTCTGCTGTCATTTACCTTACCGAGTCGCTTCTGTATGACTACTCACTAACCAGATAGGTGCGGCTGGCGCTGATTGATATGTACTTTGTGCCTCCCATGGGGACTTTTTCAGCGCTGGCCATACGTTAAGTTGGATCCCTTGCCCTTCCCTGTCGGGCGCCTGGTCGCCGGTCATTGGATTTATGCGCGGGTGTGGGGGGCGATCATGTGCATTCCCTTGGGGATGTATGTGGTC
>BTPG01000002.1:227282734-227287734 GCA_036245525.1 Semisulcospira habei | reverse complement strand
GCCAAGAACAGCGTGAAGGCAGCGGAAGAGTATGCTGAGGGTGTCAATTCGGCTGTCGACGACCTATCCACCAGCCATGCTGCTCTCAGTGAAAAGGTACTCCAGCTTACCAGCAGCAGGGACAACCAAGCCGGTAAGCTGAAGGAACTCAGAAAGCAAGTTGAGGCCGTGGTAAAACAGACGCATCATACCACCGATCAAACTGAGGTGAAAAGCCCCGCTGACCCCACACTCCCGCCTCAGCCTCACAAACCCTCTGAAGCCCAAGATGTCGCATCGAAGAGTGCTGTTCTCGCACAGGTGCATATAGAAAACAGGTTCTCTGTTTTATCTGACATAGATGAGAACACCCAAGGACCCAGCGCTGATAACGGTAACACCATCGACAAAACAAGTACTGGCAGCAGCAGTAGTAACGGCAGAGGTGATAGTGACAGCAATCACAGCCCCACACCCCTACACCAGCTCCAGTGTCTTCAGGTCCGGCCAGACGTCAACACACTCCTCATCGGCGACTCCATCCTCAAGAACGTGGACGAGCGGAGGATGTCGGTCAATGGTGCCGTGGTCCAGAACCTGTCGGTTTCAGGATTGACAGTGAGTGACGTCGCTGAGTGGCTAAGGAGTCTACCGCCGTCGCCAAATATCCGCCGTGTGACCTTACACGCGGGGATAAACAGCTGTAAAGTGGGCGTGGTCAGCAAGCAGTCATGGGTGCAGCTTATCCGCAGACTCCGTGCAGCCTTTCCTAATGCCGCCCTGTTTACGTCCTCCATCATTCCTGGAGGGGCCCACCACTACCTGTCGAAGGCCGTGTTCCCCTCCAACGACAACTTGCGGGCAACGTGCGAGCAAGAGAAGGTCTTTTACATCGACCATATGCCGGCCTTCATTACTTACAATCTGGCACCGCGCAAGGCCTTGTTCCAGAAAGACCGGATCCACCTGACTCCTGCCGGTACCAGAACACTGGCACTCAACATCAGGTTTGCTGGAGTGCCGCGCCGTGCACCAGGTGACGGACCCATCGTAGATCGCCGCAACCAGCAGCATCAACAGCAGGATGACTGGTCTTATCAACACAATCACAACCAGTCGGGCAGTGGCAGAGGGCCAAAGTTTACGCACGTCCACTACTCCCAACCCAGCCTCTCCCAACATCACTCCCAGACAAATTGCCCCTCTACCAGCCACCCTCTATCCCCTAGTTCCCAGGCCAGCCACTTGCCTGCAAACTATGCCAGCCGCAGCCACTCCATGTCCAACCGTGTGCAACCTGGCCATCCCTCTGCGTACTGTCCTCAGCCAGGTCACGCCAAGCCATTTACAGTGACGGAGGAAGAGTTTCCCCGCATGCCGCCCCCGCCTCAGGACAACTCGAGAATCAACAGCGCTCTCCAGGCTCTGGCCACTCCTAAAACCGCAAGTACCCCGGCCAGGGGGTGGGAGACCCCTGCAGCTATCCCCGGAGACAACGACTCGCAGGTAATGCGCGTACTGGCGCAGCTGCTTCAGCCATTTATCCAGGGGTATATCAGTCAACAAACAGGTTTTTAGTTCATTGTTTAAAAAACAACATGTTTACAGCAACAACAAAACAAAAAACAACAACGATCGGTGGTGTTTCGTCGTTCCATTAATTCTAGCGATTGACAGTTCATTTCTGATTCTATTCCTTGATAAACGTGTGTATTCGACACCGCTATTACTTTACTTGTAGGCATTCGTTCGGGACTGTGCCTGTGGACTTTTATTTTATGTATTTGTATTTCTGACTGTTCAAGAACTCTTGTTAGCTTGTGGACAGTGCGCAGTAAGCAAAACTTTTGGTGATCAATGTGCCACTGTAGTGTTATGTATTTTGCGATGACCAAGAACAGTTACGATCATCATTTTCTGTGTCGTTCGTTCGTTCGTCGTGGATAAAGTCTCTCCGAGACTAGAATATCATTGATCCGTTAGTTTACTACTGTGTCGGAGTACTCTGTGTGTTTTATACGAGGTCAGTCAGTGCTTGTTCGAATACCAGCAGACTATCAGCGTGAAGGAAACTCGATTGAATCAAGACGATTCAATCAAGCTTCAATTTACCAGTGATAACTGTGTCTCCGCTTTACTTCGCTGAGCAGTATCGAGTTGAAAGCGGATTACCAAACCCCGGCCAGTATTGTGCTCGTGTGCGGCTGATACGCCTAACTGAACTTGCTATCGGGACTTTGATGTTCGAGCAGTTGGATTATTTCCCTGCCGACGAGTCTGCTAAATCATTTCATTGTGTCTTATCCATTTACCAGCTTTATATATACATAGGCATTTGTGCTGTTTCATTTAATAATCTCAACGTATACTTCCTTCTTTTGACATTTTACTTTGTAGTTGTTGTTGTTTGTTCTGTACAAATTTGCCTTACTCCGTAATAGACATAAATTTGAAAGTTATGCGAATAGGGCATCTCAATGTTTTTCATTTGTACAATAAACTAACCGATATATCTGTCTACATTAGCAATCCCACACCGTTTCATTTATTTGGGCTTAGTGAGACGCGCCTGAGCTCGTGTGTGAGCGATGAAGCCATTAGTATTCCTAATTTTTCCTTGACTAGGAGAGACCCCTCGTCCCCAGGTCAAACAGGCATCGCTGTCTACATTCACAACTCCATTCAGCATTTAGTCCATAGACGCTTGGACTTGGAAACAGCAGACGTAGAGTGTTTGTGGTTGGAAGTGAAATGCCCTAAATCGACACCGCTACTAGTTGGATTCCTTTACAGAAACCCTGCCGCCACTTTTGAATGGTATGACCATTTTAGTCAGATCCTTGATAGAGCGTGCAAAAGAAAGGCTGACCTTCTTCTCATGGGAGATTTTAATATAGACTTCCTGAAGAATCACACTGCGTGGGATACAATATCTTCATTGTTTGGTCTAGTCCAGTTAGTAAAATCGCCCACCAGAATTACTCAAAATACGTCCTCACTTATAGACCACATATACACTAATAAACCCAAAGCCGTCTATAATGTTGAGGTTTCAAATCTAAGTGTTAGTGATCACTATCCAGTTGTTTGTTCATGGTCAAAAAAGATTCCGAAAGCAAAGAAGAACGGCCATACAACCATAACATATCGATCATTCAAGAACTTTAACCATAATAAATTCCTATTTGATTTAAATAATACTCCGTTCAACGATGTACTTCTCTCCAATGACCCGGACACTGCCCTTTCTATTTGGTACACTCTTTTTCTAACTGTATTAAACAAACACGCACCCCTTCGTGAGAGAAGGGTTAAATCAAACACTCTTCCTCCATGGTTAACCCCAGAAATAATGCAAGCGATGGCGCTCAGAGATGATCTGCGTAGTCGAAAACTATTTCCTGAATTCAAGCAACAACGTAACCGTGTTAAGTACATGATCAGAGAGGCAAGGAAAAGGTTAATCCGTGACACAGTGAAAGACAGTAAGGATACTTCCACTATCTGGCGCCTATTAAACACTCTAACTAAAGGCTGCCCTGGCACTTCAACAACCATTCCCAGCAGTCTTACTGCAGAAACTTTTAATAATCATTTTCTTTCAGTCGCTGAAACTCTAAATGCCTCAATTAATAGCAGTAAGTATGAATGTTCTAATTTGCTTTCTGAATTCTGTAAACACAGAACAGAGGACACAGACCCCTTCAGCATTCCCTTGCTATCAGTTCATGAGGTGGGTTTGCTCATTAGTAAACTACCAAATAAAAAGTCTTCGGGGCCTGATGACATCAGCCCCCAAATACTTAAGTTATCCCTGCCGTACATAGTAGAGTCTATTACGTACATTTACAACCTTTGTATCAAACAACATACTTTCCCTAACAAACTAAAATACGCTAAAGTCATTCCACTTCCAAAAACTAAAGATCGTTCTGACCCTAACAACTATCGACCGATTTCATTATTATCAGTTCTATCAAAGCCGCTTGAAAGGCATGTCCACAAACGCCTGCTTGCCTACTTAGAAAACCGCAAGCTCCTGCACCCCTTTCAATCCGGATTTCGCCCACAACACTCGTGCCACACTGCACTCACGCGCCTCGTTGACGCATGGCTCCATGGTATGAACAAATCCCAGATAACAGGTGTCGTTTACTTAGACTTTAAAAAGGCCTTTGACCTAATCGATCACACCACTCTAATGACAAAGATTCAGAAATACTTGAATAGTACAGAAGTAGTTGCATTTTTTAAATCATACCTAACTGATCGTAAACAAAAAGTTCTAGTGAATGGATCTTACTCTTCTCTAAAAGATATAAAGTATGGAGTTCCCCAAGGATCCGTGCTTGGTCCCTTATTATTTTGTCTATTCATCAATGACCTGCCACTTCATATAACTTGCAAGAACGTACAATGTGATCTTTTTGCTGATGACACTTCCATTCATATGACTAACAAAGATATACAAGTAATTTCTTCCAACTTGCAGCATAGTCTTGATGAAGTGTCTGAATGGTGTCACAGGAATTCTATGATTGTTCATCCAATTAAAACCAAATCTATGATAATCGCCACTCGTCAAAAACACCAGTTGGCACCCCTGTTACTTAACCTTTTATTAAAGGGCAGGCAAATAGAACACGTTAATGAACACCGCCTACTAGGGATTGCAATTGACAGTCAGCTTAAGTGGAAGGCTCATACGGACACTCTATGCAGAACGGTAGCCAAAAATCTTTTCATGTTGTCCAAACTGAAATATTACACCGACTCGGACACGCGCAAACTATTCTATAATGCTCACATACGTTCTCATATTGATTACGCGTCAACGGTGTGGGATGGATGCAGTGAAGTCCACTTGAAGAGACTCAACTCGTTACACAGAAGGGCAGCAAAGTTAATCCTTCCTGACCCACGACTCACAACAGAAGAAAAACTCGCCAAAATAGGATTTCTGCCGCTGCAAGACCACTTCAAATACAATAAGGCTATTTTTATGTTCAAAGTGTGGAAAC
>BTPG01000002.1:226490575-226637612 GCA_036245525.1 Semisulcospira habei | reverse complement strand
CGCACAAGAAACCGAAAGTAGAAAAAAATCAAATACATTTAACGAGAATTTGATCATGAGTCTTTAACTCATTCAGCCCGGACACACCACAGTAAGACATGGGTCGAGCATGATAGTTCAAGGGTGGTGCCAGAATAGCTTGGCGCCCATAGGCGCCAAGCTATTTTGGCACCATCCTTGAACTATCAAGCTCGATCTGTCTCTAGAATTGTAATACAGTCCTTCAGAGGACACTGACCTAAATTGGGGGATTTCGGTCCTGGCGTAGAATGTGTTTAGACTGCTTTGACTCCATTGTTAGTTTCTTTGCAGTTGAAACGCTTTTGACAGTCGCCCTTTTGGTCTGGATTTCATAATTATGAAGCTAGTAGCATGAACAGTTATGATCATTTTGAACATTTTCAAACCCGATACTGATTTTCGAAACTATGGGTGGCGTCTGTAGAGAAGTTACGCACCAGAAGTGGGAGACGGATCAGCAATTGCCGACCCATCTCCCACAGTGGTGCCGTTTTGGGTGAGAGTGTTAAACTGGGTTCCGTTACTCAAAACTAAAGTGTCGATGGCTATTTAAAAGCGTATCTGATATATAAGTAATATGTAGATGTATTGTATTGTAGAGACAACTGACATGGCGACCTGTAAGCAGGCCGACTGTGTTGTTACTTCTTCTTCTTCTCGAACGCCGTCACACTTGGAGTTTGGCTCTCAAAATGAAATCTGTGGTCTTCTGTAGCGCCTCCACAGGCCCGTACAGTTTCTCTTGTAGAGTGGCGGGCTTCGGCCATATCTCCTCCCTCAGCGGCTGGTGGTTCCCACAGTCCTGGAGGATGTGCTCTGCGGTCAGGTCCTCCAGTCGCTGGGGGTGGGCTCTTTTAAGAGGCGCAGAGCCCGGTACTGCACCTGCCTGGTGAGACTCCACAGGGCGAGCACCATTCCTCTTGAATCCATCTCCAAGTGTCATATGGCTGTATATGCATGGTACTGTGGTTTATTAGAGTGCGCTGTGCAGCCCAGTACCTCCGTCTTCAGCACTCGGGGTTTCTGTCGGGGTTACCTCACCCTTAGCTCCTGGTCAAAAGGCCTTTCCTGGGAGCACAGGATGGTTTAGTTTTGGAGTATCCTTCTCCTAGATGGATTGCCGACCAAGGCTTATGGGTCCCATCTACTCAGGTTTTTCCTCGGAGTTTTCCTTCTCGAAGGAGATCTGCCAACCAAGGCTATCGAGCATCCCTGCCCGGATTTATATAGGGTTTACTCCCCTAGCCTTTGCCTCTCCCAAGGCACCCACAAGGCAGTGGGGCTATTTACCCATAGCTGGGGATCTGGTTCATGGGCATCAGGGCTTGTCCACACATCGATGGGCCTGCATGCCGCATGTCTGGGGGCCAGATCTCCTCCGAGTCCTCTGTAGTTCAGCCCGAGTCCGTAAGGTGCTCGGTTACCATGAGTCACCACGAGGAGGCACTACATGAGGCTTGTTGTTGGAGAGGCTGTGTACTGGCAGGGAGAGACTGACATGTTCTGCTCCCCTTTTCGCAAAACTGCTAGCCAGCGGTGGGAGCTGAAAGCGAGAGCGACAAGCACAGACGCTACACTACCACACTAGACGCATCACAACAACCATTTGACCCACGTGTTGTTACTAAATAGTACAAATGATCAGATCCGCAAATTTCATAGGCAGACTGGTTGATTATCAGAGGCAAAGAGGAACAACTCGACAAAGTTTGTTCTGGGTCCAATCTAACATTCTGACCGCTTCGTGATGTGTTGACAATAGGAAAACTTGTAAATTGTTGACATGAAAAAGGGTGTCTGCATCAGGTGGCTGGAAATTCAGTGACTACGCTTTCGTGGGGAGGGGGAGAGGGAGGGGGGCGGGGGACGCTTTGGCAATCACTGTTTACTTACCACCTACTATCTTGTCGTTCCTGCGTGACTTCCAGCATGGGCGTCGCCTCTGCACCCTATGGGGGCCTAGTTGGGTGGCTCCTGGGCTCTGAAATAATAATAATAATTACGGTATTTATAATGCGCTTATCTTATAATAATTATAACTCTAAGCGCACACTCACAACTCGCGCACGCATGCGCACGCTTTAGACAATGACTCACGTACCACAAACAGTGAAATACATTACGACGGTCAGCTTGGGGTGGGGAGTGCGGTGATATAGTGCTAAAAATGTTGAAAGAGGTGAGTTTTGAGGGCGGACTGGAAGGAGGAGAGAGAGTGTTTCTGACGGAGAGAGAGTGGGAGAGTGTTCCAGATGGATGGACCGTAGACGGAGAAGGAGCGGGGACCGAAAGTGTTAAGTTGGTGCGAGGGATGTGGAGGCGGAGAGGGTCGGAGGCAGAGCGGAGGGAGCGGGAAGGTGTGTAGGGGTGAAGTAAGTTGGAGAGATAGGCAGGAGCGCAGTTGTTCAGGGATTTGTAGCAGAGAGACAGAACTTTGTATTGGATGCGTTGGGGGATGGGGAGCCAGTGAAGGAGTTTGAGCAGGGGTGTGATGTGGTCGGATTTTTTCTTTCTGAGGACGAGGCGGGCAGCATTGTTCTGGACGCGTTGGAGAGTGAAGATGGTGGATTGAGGGAGACCGGAAAGGAGAGAGTTGCAATAGTCGATGCGAGATAAGATGAGAGAGACAGCAAGTTTGGTGGCAGCTTCGGTAGTGAGGTATTTTCTGATCTGACTGATGCGGCGAAGGTGGAAATAGCATGCCTGGGTCGTGGCGGAGACGAAGTTGGTCATGGACAGAGAGGAATCGAGGATGACGCCGAGGTTCTTGGCCGAGTCAGAGAGGGAGATGGGGGTGCTATCGAGTTGAAGGTGGAGAGAGGGAGGGAGCTGGGAGAGTTTTTGGCGAGTGCCTACCAGCATGGCTTCCGTTTTGTCATCGTTCAGTTTCAGCTTGTTTGCTGTCATCCAGTTTTTCACGTCTTTGTAGCAGTCAGCCGTGCGAGTCAGTAGTGACTGAGTGTTGTCGAGTTTGTCTTTGTCTTGCAGTTGTGAGTCGTCAGCGTAGAGGTGGTGGTGTATGCGGTGAGACTGGATGATGTTGGACAGAGGAGAGGTGTAGAGTGTGAAAAGGACCGGGCCCAGGACGGACCCCTGTGGAACTCCGCATGAGAGCGTTACCGGGTTGGAAGAGACGCCGTTGATGGTGACGGACTGCTCTGGACNCTGCTCTGGACGTAAATTATTTTAGAAGTTGTTTTCCTGATGAGTTTCCCACCCTTAATTGATGAGAGATTAAATGTTTAACCCTTTTAGTCCCACGGGTGCTTTTCCCAAATTTTGGAAGTGTTACTGAACGACTGTCTACCAGTTGCAATAGTTGGATTGATCGTGATAATTTAAGGGTAGTGCCAGATGAGCTTGGCGTCTGAAGGCGCCAAGCTCATCTGGCACTACCCTTGAATTATCATGATCAATCCATCTCCTGCTGCAGGGTCCTGGAGCTAAATGGGTTAATATAGGATTATGCATTGCGAACCACATTCCTGTCATAATAAAAGCCGATTCGCAGACAGATCGTTTTGATTCGTTCAGGTTTTAATTGTGTACTCATGAGCAAATTTACTACCGAACAGTCCCTCAGCTTTGTCTGCAAAGATGCATATATTTTACGAGCCACAGGAGCTCATACAAAAATCCTTGTTTTCCTCCCTACGTCACACGACCAGTCATTAGCGCAAACCGTACCATGTGACCGTGATATTAAACCCCTGTAGCGAAACTTTGGCGGACGTTTTGTAGCCCTCTCGATGACGCATCTTGGATGCCAGTTTTGTTCTATAAAAGATCGCCAAACGTTCTAAAGTACAAAGTTACTTAGTGTTGTTCGAAAAAACAAGCACACTCAGTACTCGAGACGGCAACGTCTTGACTGACATATTTTAAATTATGCCATAAGTCATTTATGCATAAATGTATATTCTTTTGATGTCAGTCATGTCTGGCGTGATCCAGGTCGCCAGATGTCTTCTTATTTCTTTTACGAAAATAGTGGAGGAATGAAAACAAATACGTTATTCGTCGGAGGAGTTCGCTGCACGGACCCTTGTAGGCCTTCGGGAGGTCTAAGGAATCAGTGTACCCCTCAGGCCTTCGGCCTTCGGGGTACAATGATTCCTTTCGGACCTCCCTCAGGCCTACAAAGGTCCGTGCAGCGAACCCCTCCGACCAATAACTTATAATATTCCTCTTGCTGGACGGTAAACGAGAATAACACTAGCTTTTCCTCGAAAGAAGGAAATTATTTAGTATAGGGAAACCTGTCAAAGGATGTTCATCTGAAATAGCCTCTGTAAAGTTGCTATATTCCTTGTAAAGGGAAAAGATACGAAGTGCCTTTTGTGAAAAGCAAGATTTCTATTGTACAACCATGGAAATCTCGCTTTTCATTAAAAAAAAACCCTGACTTCTGCCTTCACAGGGTAGCACTCTAGCTATAGGTCAGACGAAGGAAATGATATAGTACAGGGAAATACAATCTTTCAAGTGGTATATCAACTATATGTAAACCGCTATACTTAACCCATTACGTCCTGAGGCGGATTTTGTGAAATTTGCTTGTTGTCCTATGAAGGCTACGTCACAGATTAGGAGATAGATCAACTTTTTTTAGTTCAAGAGTGGTGCCAGAATAGCTTGGCGCCTCAGGCGCCAAGCTATTCTGGCACCACTCTTGAACTACCGAAGAGCTCCACCCGCTCAAGGAACACAGACAGCGGCGTCAGCAAGAGGCATTGATCCTCATGAACCCCGCGGAATTGCGCGAGCACATGCGGATCTATGTCCGTTGCAGACGTGGTTATTAGTTCTCGGCGGTGAATGGTGGCACCTTTGGAGAGTGTGTTCTAAAAGAGGAGCAGACTTTAACCCATTTAATCCCGAGGCAGCAGTTCCCAAGGTGGAGGAGTCACCTAACAGCTAACAGCTATGTACCATTTACAGAATCCACTATAAGTCAATGGTAGTGCCAGATTAGCTTGGCGCCTGACGGCGCAACTAAGCTAATCTGGCACTACCCTTGAATTATCATGGTCGATCCATCTCCTGCTGGAGTGCGTTGGGGTTAAATGGGTTAATACTGAAAGATCTCAGAGTCTATCAATAGTTCTGACGCGTTTGGAAATCCGGCACTGATACCGAAACTGAATCAGATCAGATAGCTCTTGGTCACGGTCACGAAGCTGTGAATTGTTCAGCAAAACTTCTGATTTATTAAATCACAAAGCAAAGTTTTCGAAGAACCAACTGTTGTGAATACCACTAGAAATTATGACCAAAAAAATTTGATAAATCTGATCAATAAATCTGGAAGAGCTGCCAACTATAACACGCAGTCTTTACGCAATAAAAATAAAATAAATTAAATTAATGAGGCTGCGACTATGCAATTCGTGCGAACCGGTTGTATGATGACAGGACGTTTGACGGGGTTTATCTCAAAGTTGCCGTTATTAATGGTCGGAGACGGCGGTTTGGGTCGGCGGGTGGCGGGGTATGCCCATGTAAAGCCAAAGTACCATGCCCATGGTACTACAACCTAGCCCCAACACCGACGTTCCACGTGTGTGCCAGCCGGACAACAGCCGTCACAAAGCTGTTTACCAGTCAACCTAAAGGATGATCTCCGGTGTCCCAGGCCCCTGTCCACTCTGGGCTGTCATCTCCTTTTTTTCTTCAACCCATTCAGCCCTGACGCACTACAGCAGGAGATGGATCGACCATGATAATTCAAGGGTAGTGCCAGATTAGCTTGGTGCCGACAGGCGCCAAGCTAATCTGGCACTACCCTTGATTTATCATGGTCGAGTCATCTGCTGCAACAGGTGCATAGTCGTTAGATGACGCCTCCAAAATTTGGGAAATATGTGCGTCGGGCTGAATGATCAATGATTAACACATCCCAGAGCTTTTGACACCCCTGTCGACATCAGACAAGGCCGGATATAGAGAAAGTCTGATTTAGCAACACTTTTTGATTTAGCAACACTTTTTGATTTAGCACACTTTTTGATTTAGCAACACTTTTGATTTAGCAACACTGATTTAGCAACACTTTGATTTAGCAACAACACTTTTTGATTTAGCAACAACACTTTTTGATTTAGCAACACGTTTTGATTTAGCAACACGTTTTGATTTAGCAACACTTTTTGATTTAGCAACACTATTTGATTTAGCAACACTTTTTGATTTAGCAACACTTTTTGATTTAGCAACAACACTTTTTGATTTAGCAACACTTTTTGATTTTTAGCAACACTTTTTGATTTAGCAACACTTTTTGATTTAGCAACACGTTTTGATTTAGCAACACTTTTTCAAAGGTCTCGATTTGTTATATCCGGAGTTTACTGCAGTGTGTGCCGTTTTAACCCATATCATACTGAGGCTAAAAGCTTCAAATTTGTACACTGCCATATGCAAGCAACATTATAGTACTTTCAGATAAGGATATAGACCAATGGCTTTAGTTCAAGGGTTGCGCCAGAATAGCTTGGCGCCTAGAGGCGCCAAGCTATTCTGGCACTACCCTTGAACTATTTTAGTCAAACTTATTTCACACACTGGTGTATTCCGAATGATAAGGGTTAAGATGTGAATGCAACTTTTCAAGAAATAAACGCACGCAAGTTTGAAGTAGACCCCCCCCCCCCCTTTTTTTTCTTTAAATTTTAATTAAAAAAACAACTGTACTATGTAGTTGTCTCACATATCAGTATGGAGCCCATCAGGCTCCTGTGCCTTGAGCAGGGGTCATGAGGGTCTGTGTCTTGCTGATCTCATTCCTATTTGTATGCATCCCACTTCTCTGTTGCAGAAATTTTAGCTTGTATGCTAGGCCTGTGCTGTTAGTTTAACTCATTTAACCCCAGGTGTCACTGACAAACTATGCATCAGTTCCAGGAGATGGATCGACTATGACAATTCAAGGGTAGCGCCAGATCAGCTTGGCGCCTAATGGCGCCAAGCTAATCTGACACTACCCTTGAATTATTATGGTTGATCCATCTCCTGCTGTAGAAAGTTGTGGCTAAATGGGTTGAAGCGACCTGCGTCATGCAACAAAGGGCACATAGTTCGCAAAATCTCTTTATAAACGTTTTTAGGGATGCGGCGCAGGAAGGCTCAACTCGTTTTATTGTCGGTGAAGTCTGAATGCCGAAAAATGACAGACTTTTCTCCTGTTTCATCTCCACTGTAAATATTGCACCTCGG
The DNA here is from genome assembly GCA_036245525.1 of Semisulcospira habei. Lineage (NCBI taxonomy): Eukaryota > Metazoa > Mollusca > Gastropoda > Semisulcospiridae > Semisulcospira > Semisulcospira habei. The sequence continues at coordinate 226,630,376 of BTPG01000002.1, read as the reverse complement.
TTGGTTAGTTGGGGGTTTAACGTCCACTGCACCGAAGTGATAATGGACGGCCCTGACGGGCGGGTTATGGGGGATAGAGAAATCTATTGCTTCTTGAGTACGACCTGAACACTGATCAGTTTATGCGCACTGCAACTGTGCCACTTTGATTTACCAGGACCTTTCAACGGACATGCTATTGAACAAATCCGTCTTTTCCCTGGATTGCGAGTCCAGCTACCGGGGCCGGGACCGGGATTCGAACCCACGACCCGGCGATTCCCTTCGCTCTCTTGCTCCGACGCTTACCCGCCTGAGCTATTTCGGACTCTTATATTGTACTTTGCAGAGTTCTTCAGTAGCAGTAGAAAACCTCTGTCACGTGTGTTTGCTAACATGGATCGTAACGAAAAAGGTTAAAAATTATTAGTCGAGGCAAGACAACAATAAGAACCTGTCCTGAGGACGCAAGTTAGCAGCCAAAGCCCGCCAGGTTGCAGGTCGCTTGATGTTTAAAGCACAGGCGCTTATGGTTCAAAGCTAGATGTCTAATCTGTGTAAGCAGTCAGAAATCGAAAGCAACTATGATTGTGTTGATCGATAACATATTTTTATCGTACCGTAACTAGGCTGTAAAACGGACACAGCTTGCGTCACCTGAGGCCAGTTGTATGAGTGAGCTTAGTCCTGCCCCAGCTACTAAGCAAGGTGCTCCGCTATAGCGGAGCACCTTGCTTAGCGGCTGGGACAGGATTAAAGGCTCACTCATGCAACTGACCCAAGGTCAGAGAAGCGATTCATAAACACGCGCATGGAAAAATTATTCATCGATTTAAAATCATAACCGATAACCGAATCATACAAGCTTCACAGATTTTTCATCATAATTTCCAGCAGTATTTTGTACAGAGAGACGACGATGAGTAGCGGCGCTGTGACGGCTTTGGTACTTTCATTAGATGCAGACAAAGACATGCATTCACTACGTCCCTACATGCTATGTGCGAATAGTCAACCCGGTATACATTGAAGCGGGTGGCTGAAGGCCAGTAGAGCGGGTGGTCGGTTCGTTGTGGCCGTGGACTGACTTATCTGTCACGTCCTCACTTGTTATCTCCCCTTATTCGCTACGTAAGACTAATGCGCATCGGATTGAGAGAGGTAACCAGTGATCACATCATCTCATAAAATGACTTTAAATAAAAAGAATCACCATGAAACGTCATGTCCTCGGCATACAGCGTATCGGCCATCAACTCCTTCTTTTTTTCTCCGTCTCTTTTTTCTTAAATTGAGTATGACGGTTAGCCAAAGCCGGGTCCACGTGCCGACGTCTGTCTTAATTAGCTCGCGCACTGCCGTGCGCGAGCTAATTAAGCCAGACATCGGCCCGATGACTTTTTCCTTACTGGGCGGAACATATTAATAATAATAATTAATAATTACGGTATTTATAATGCGCTTATCTTATAATAATTATAACTCTAAGCGCACACTCACAACTCGCGCACGCATGCGCACGCTTTAGACAATGACTCACGTACCACAAACAGTGAAATACATTACGACGGTCAGCTTGGGGTGGGGAGTGCGGTGATATAGTGCTAAAACTGTTGAAAGAGGTGAGTTTTGAGGGCGGACTGGAAGGAGGAGAGAGAGTGTTTCTGACGGAGAGAGAGTGGGAGAGTGTTCCAGATGGATGGACCGTAGACGGAGAAGGAGCGGGGACCGAAAGTGTTAAGTTTGGTGCGAGGGATGTGGAGGCGGAGAGGGTCGGAGGCAGAGCGGAGGGAGCGGGAAGGTGTGTAGGGGTGAAGTAAGTTGGAGAGATAGGCAGGAGCGCAGTTGTTCAGGGATTTGTAGCAGAGAGACAGAACTTTGTATTGGATGCGTTGGGGGATGGGGAGCCAGTGAAGGAGTTTGAGCAGGGGTGTGATGTGGTCGGATTTTTTCTTTCTGAGGACGAGGCGGGCAGCATTGTTCTGGACGCGTTGGAGAGTGAAGATGGTGGATTGAGGGAGACCGGAAAGGAGAGAGTTGCAATAGTCGATGCGAGATAAGATGAGAGAGACAGCAAGTTTGGTGGCAGCTTCGGTAGTGAGGTATTTTCTGATCTGACTGATGCGGCGAAGGTGGAAATAGCATGCCTGGGTCGTGGCGGAGACGAAGTTGGTCATGGACAGAGAGGAATCGAGGATGACGCCGAGGTTCTTGGCCGAGTCAGAGAGGGAGATGGGGGTGCTATCGAGTTGAAGGTGGAGAGAGGGAGGGAGCTGGGAGAGTTTTTGGCGATTCACCGGTTCATTTTCTCTGACGAGACTGACCACGTGTAAACTGAATATATAGAAATGTCTTCAGTCGTAAAAAAAAAAAAAGAAAAAAAAAAAAGGTCGAAATATACGCATCATCTAAATGGGAGAGGCAGACTGGGAAAATATTATCTGAAGATTTAATGCGTAAGCATACAATGAACATAATACGCCTTCGGGCGTAAAAAAAATGCCATATGTAAGCATCCGCTGATTACAGTCTTTGCAATCCCAACACAGACCGAAATTTGTTAGATATTGCTGATTCTATGACGCATTGGCTTGACCAACGATTTAACAATCTATCATTTGGCGATTTAGCCTCTTAATTTTCTAAATCTAATACTTAAACTGATTTATCAAAGTGCCTGCGTGGTGAATATTGCAACATGAACTTAACTGATGCACGGTACACGTGGCCACGATATAATTGCGGCATTGTTTGCGTGTCAGTCTTTCTTTGCTTGTATTTTATTAGTTGCGACGGAGCACTGTGTTCTGCTGTAGTTTGCCACGCAGGAATTAAAAAGAACTCTGTTCAACGTGTCCATGAGGCAGACTAGCAAACAGAAAGTAACATTTGGGATTCCTTCACAGTTTGCATAATTATGGGCCTTTACTAGGAATGCGGCCCGAACCCGTGTTGAAAGCCGCGTAAGCTGGTTTGGGAACTTTCCGATGAGTCATGACGTCTGCAATTATGACTGATTCAGCTGAACACCAAATAAAAGTCAAACCGTAATGGCGAAACATGTTTTGCTACTGGAAACATGACAAAAGCAAACGGCAACACAAACAGAACTTGACTTGTTCATAACCGCCAGATTAAAACCTCTGTAAACAAGTTACTTTGTTATATGATATTCATGAAGCCGTGACCCACCAAACTACACGTATGAGACTGAGAAGCAGACGGGTTTCATCAGCGTTGATAAAATAAAGCCCCCCCCCCCTCCCCCCCCCCTTTCCGGGAGCTGGTGGCTGGTGCGTTGGTGAGCCAGAAATGACCAACCAAACTATATAATAATAAAACATCCCAGTCTGACAGTTCACGCTGTCCGCCTGAGTTGAGGCATACGAGTATGAATGAGACCGGCAAGAGGCATAGATCCTCACTCATGAGCCCCCGCATAAGCGGGGGCTCATGAGGATCTATGTCTCTTGCATTTGGATGTCGTTCGCTGCGCTTTGGCAGTGTGAAAGGGTACATTAGAAAGTACATGTCAGTACTGACGTAAAACTATTGAATGATCACAGTTTGTTTGGCTTGTTTGCATTCATACCGTATCGGCTGCCTTTTTGATGCCTTACGCGCATCTGATTTTTTTTTAACCCATTCAGCCCTGACGCACTACAGCAGGAGATGGATCGACCACGATAATTCAAGGGTAGTGCCAGATTAGCTTGGCGCCTGTCGACGGCGCCAAGCTAATCTGGCACTGCCCTTGAATTATCATGGTCAATCCATCTCCTGCAACTGGTCCATAGTCACATTAGATGACGCCTCCAAAATTTGGGAAATACGGCCGACGGGCTGAATGAGTTAATAAAAACTTTGGACAAATCCGTCGCGCTCGAATGCGTAAGATACCAGCGTGTTGCTACTCAGTGCACTGTGCTGTCAGCAGATAATAACTTTATGACGTGGTCGAGAGAAAAAAATAAGACCGGTTTTTCCAAAAACATGTAAAATAGAAAATAGAGTCCTGTCAGTGCGCGCCAAAATAGCAAAGCTGGGAACATCTGATGGATTCTAATTCACAGTCATTCTTTGCGTTGAAATTTGGCTTTATTATAACCATCCTGATATCACAGGTGTTAACCTTGAGAAAGAAATCATCACAATGAAGTTTAAACTCAGTTCTCAAATATGCAAACACTCTAAGCGAAAACGTGCTGCACTGATCCGAAACATTTGCATGAAATTAAATTCATGAAGGTCATTATGCAGCAAGAGTGTACCTGTCAGGAAAAGACAAGCGCGTGGCAGGGTATATAAGAGAGTTGTCGCAAAGCAATGTTGGAGACGGTGGTTCGGGTCGGCGGGGGCCGGGGATTGACACCAACAACAACCCAACAAACAACAAAACTACTACTACTACCCTCCACCCCACGTTCGTGTCAACCGGATTCGACCAGGCGAGCTTACGGACAGCCACCTGGACAGCGATTCCGGTGTCCCCGGCCCCTGTCCGCTCTGGACTGTCATCTCCTTTTGTTTTTTGTTTTTGTTTGTTTTTTTTTCTTCACACGCTTTTAGTTTATGAAATATATTGTACGGAAGTAGCGTTCCAGACATCTCACGGGGACCTTTCACTGCCAGTAGACTCGGCCGATTGCGTTTCTGGAATCTCTGTCAAATTAACGCCATAGAGCTTTGTCGTCCAAGGATGATGGATTCAAAGTGGTGTCCAGGCAAGACATGGTCACTATATGTACCTTCTTGTAGCATGTAACATATATGACGTTTTACGTACATGTACCGCTTTCTAACGTACCCATTCACTGCCGAAGCGCAGCGAACGACATCCAAATGCAAGAGACATAGATCCTCATGAGCCCCCGCATATGCGGGGGCTCATGTGGATCTATGCCTCTTGCTGGCCTCATTCATACTAGTAAGCCTGATAGGCTATATATTGTACGGAAATAATTTTGCGTCTCAGACATCTCACAAGGACCCTTCACTGCTGCCCGCAGTGGACTCAGATTTTGTTTCTGGAGTCTTGTCAGTTCAGCGCGAAAAGAGCTTTGTCGTCCAAGGATCATGGATTCAGAGTGGTGTCGGCAAGAGACATAGATCTTCATGGGCCCCCGCAATTGCGGGGACCCATGAGGATCTATGTCTCTTGCAGTTTGATTCACTGTGTTGACGTATTCTCGGCATTGAAGGGGTTAATGCTACGTTAGGTAGAATTTACTGATTTACTGCCTGAATTAACCTACCTAGCTAGCTACCTATCTACGAGCTGAGACGAAGAAAAACTGAAACCGCGATTCATTCAACTGATTCAGTTGCAAAGCCACCCGGCCTCTCTCCCCTCCCCCCGCCCCATTTTTTAACCCACCGTTACAAAATAAATGATATACTATTAGATTATTTGTAATGTTTAATGCAAGTTGTGCTGTTTTAAATATACTAATGGTCAAAACTTAAGGGCCATCCCTCTTTTTGTGTCATTGTTTATCGTCGCAAGTACGCAAATAAAATACAATGTTCTTTCGATTCAAATAGGTTAAACGTTGACCTTAGACAGTCCACTGAACAGGGAACAATAGATAACAATTCATCGATTTCCACGAACGTGTCAAATGCACGTGAAATATCATCAGTTTTGTGAAAATCTGTGCGATATTGGCATGCGTACCAAAGGCAGGCAGGTGGAAAAACTCGGTAAAGTCGTGATGCGCGTGCTAAAGGGGTCAGTCGTGAACATTGAGCACTTCTGTTTCGCTACAAAAACCGGTACAGTAGGGGCATAATTGTCACTTTCCTAACCATGCCACCACGACGAAGCCTAACGACAGTAGATCAAGGCCGGGCGCTAACACGGCTGCAGGATGGAATTTCCGGACGAGAAGTTGGGAGACGTCTTGGGGTGTCCCATTCAGTGATCCAGAGGCTGCTGGCACGATTCCAAGAAACTGGAAGGGCAGAACGACGACCCTGCTCAGGACGCCCGCGCAGCACCAACAGAAGGGAGGACAGATACCTCTGTGTGGCGGCTCTGCGAAACCGAACTGTCACCTCAACCACTCTGCGACGTCAACTGATGCAAGCTGCAAACATTAACGTCAGCAGAAGCACAGTCTGCCGACGTCTGCGCAAAATTGACCTGGCTTCATGCAGAGCAGCAGTGAGAATACCTCTCACTCCAGCTCATCGCAGAGCCCGGGTTGCCTGGTGTAGTCAACATGTGAGGTGGAACAGACTCCAGTGACTCAGGTTCTGTTTACTGATGAGTCACAGTTCACTGTGTCCTTCAACGACGGCAGCGTGAAGGTCTGGAGTCGCCAGGGCGAGCGATTCACGGATGGATGCGTACAAGAGGTGGATCGCTACGGAGGAGGCCCAGTCGTGGTCTGGGCAGGCTTCTGCAGGGAAGGCAGGACCCCTCTCCACGTCATCCGAGGCACCCTGACTAGACTGCGCTATCGGAACGAGATTGTGCAGCCCCTCATCCAGCCAGCTCTCCAAGCCATAGGCGACAATGCTGTTCTGCAGGACGACAACGCTCGACCTCATAGCGCCCGTGTGGTGGATGAGTACCTTGAGCAACGGGCCATCATGAGGATTGAGTGGCCAGCTCGTTCACCTGTTCTGGCTCCCATCGAGCACCTCTGGAACGTGCTGGGGCAACGTGTAGTCAGCAACCACCCCCACCTCAAGGCGTCCCCCAGCTACTCAGTTCCTGCATCAAGAGTGGGAAGCGATCCCACAGTGACATGTTCTCCGAACTTTGGTGAACTCCATGCGTCAAAGCTGCATTGAATGCTTGGCTGCAAACGGTGGGTACATTCGCTACTGACTGGACCAGTCTTGTGTGACTTTTCAAATGAGGGGTGGGTGAACATTCTAACGTACTGCTGTTGTTAAATTTGCTTGATTTACTCAAAACTTAAATGAAATTGTTACTGAATAAATTAGCAAAGTACTGACTCCAAGTATTGTTACATTATTTGTGTGGTGTTGTCGGTGCGTCTGCGATAAAAAGTGGCCTTTACGTTTTGACTATTCGTATACATTAGATTTTAATGGAATAGAATTGACGGTTTGTATCATTTGCGTGTGTGTATATATTAATGTAAGTTTTGTGTATATCTAAGTCACTGAGCCTCTCGGACCACAAAGTTTATTGAATTGAATTGAATTGAAATTAAATTGAACTGAATTGAATTGAAAGTTGTGGACATAGCACGGTAGCATTCATCAAGATTTGAAAGCATTACTAGTACAAAATCACTGAATACATCCATTTCGGGTTTGAAGAAGCATACTGGCCGAACGGAAAGTACATCCCCCTTAACTCGTCCCCGAGCCCTGACGCACTACAAAATATAGACCGACCACGGTTATACATGCACAGTTCATTGGTAGTGCCAGAATAGCTTGGTGTGTGATGCCAGACTGTCTCCCGGCGTCTAGTCCCCAGTCATACCTATTACATCAGTTTTCATATTTTCTTTCTGTGAAAGCCTTCATATATGTTACACGCTACAATAAGGGATATGTTACACGCTACAATAAGAGACACAGTGACCGTGATATTCTTCCCCACCCGGGTCTGCCCTGGGGGACTTGGGTGGGGTAACTACTTTTTAGTTCCCAGGGTCACCCTGGTCAGCCCCACAGGGTGGGTTTTCTTCTGTATTCTGGGGCATGTGTTTATGTCTACCCTTGGTCCATTCACCTGTATTTTCCTATTTTAAACTCTCCCTACTGTCTGCGCTGCCTGTAGCTCTTGATATTGGATGTGTGTTGCTAAATGGTCTTAGCTTTATTTAGGCCCCATATGGTAGGTTTATTTAACGTATTGGACCGGCTGGCGACATACATTCAATATTCTGTTTTTTTTTTTTTTTTTTCACAAGCAGTGCAGGCACGTCCTGAGAAAGCCTTGTTGCTGTCGGGACGTTAAGCAATGTACAATCAATCAATCAACCGTGATATTCTTTACGGAACTACCTTTGCTTTATTTTAAAGACAGATCAGCCCACTGGGTATGGGTTAACAAATTAATTTAGTCTTTTGTTTTGTCCAATAAAAATGACAGACAGACAAACCCATGCAGTTGATGTTATAGGCTGTTTTAAAGATGTTAAACGCTTTTATGACTTAAAAACACATGTGTTTGAACCCGGCTTTAATCTCTCAACACCGCTTGTGCCAGTGAAGATATCTCTTGGCTTGACTTCGCGAACGAATATTTTATAGGGCTTGCCCATGTCGTCTGCAGACATTTTCGTGGCTGCGGAGGCCAATCCGGGACAGGCAGGTTCGACCGCAGTGGCTGCAGGGGAAGGTTTGGTCAGGGTTCTGAGTTACACAACTCTGTTTTTTCTCCTGAGGCACTTGTCCTTAAGGTTAGCTCTGGGAGAGTCCTCAAAGGAGACGGCTGCCTTGTAAATGGTGGAGCGCCAGGTGTCACGGTCCACAGCAAGCGAAGACCACTGGTGGTGGTCGATTTGACAGGCACTAAGTGACTTCTTGAGACCGTCTTTGTATCTCTTCTTTGGTGCTCCTCTGTCTCGGTGTCCAGTGGCGAGCTTGCCGAACAGAGTGATCTTGGGTAGGCGATGATCCTCCATCTTGGAGACGTGCCCCGCCCAGCGAAGCTGTGTACGCAGCAGCAAAGCCTCGATGCTCACAGTTTCCGCCTGTTCAAGGACCTCGACGTTTGTGACATAGTCACTCCAGTGAATGCTCAGGATGGTACGCAGGCAGCGCTGGTGGAAGCGTTCAAGGAGTCGTAGTTGGCTGCGGTAGAGGGCCCAGGACTCGGAACCGTACAGCAGGGTGGTGAGGACGACAGCTTTGTACACGCTGATCTTGGTGCCTTTTTTCAGCTGTTGATTGTGCCACACCCGCTTGAATAGTCGCCCGAAAGCACTGTTTGCTTTTGCCAGCCTGTTGTCCAGCTCCTTGTCCAGCTTGGCGTCTGACGTGATGAGAGATTAAAGCCGGGTTCAAACACATGTGTTTTTAAGTCATAAAAGCGTTTAACATCTTTGAAGCAGCCTGTAACATCAACTGCGTGGGTTTGTCTGTCTGTCATTTTTATTGGACAAAACAAAAGACTAAATTAATTTGTTAACCCATACTCAGTGGGCTGATCTGTCTTTAAAATAAGCTTTAGATGCTTAGTTAATGTCAGTTTGTTTTTTTACAATGTCTCGTTCATGCTTATTTGGTATAACATCATTCTCTCTGAGACAGTCTTCAAAGCTGTCACAATCCTTAAAGTAAAACAAACAGATAAACTTTAACTGTTCTCGAAAATCGTTTAGTACAGCATTATATTTTTGAGTGAGAATCCATACACTTACGTGTGTCTGCCACTGAAGGCAAGTTCTGCTAATGTGTTTCTCTTCTTAACAATGTCTTTTTCTGCAGAACAGTCATCAACAATAAACAAAGTTGGTTGTCCTTCAAACTGCTTGTAAAAATACTGCAGGTAGTCATTCAGTTTTTTCTCAGGGTCGACTAAGTAAATGTTGTTGGAAGTCCAAATGAATTAACGGTTGTGGTAAGCTTTGTTGTGTTTTATAGTAGGACAAAATATCACTATGTTTTCGAAATGATGGATGTATCTTGTTTGTAATAGATTAAGAACAAATTCAGTTTTTCCACAGCCTGTGGCACCGCAAAACAAGCCACAGTGTGGGTTGAGTGTCATCAAGTTCATTTTAATACAGAATATAATTTTAATACACATGTCCACTTAGTCTGCTTTCTGCAAGATTGAGTTGAGCATCATAAATCAGATACAAATATATATTTATTGCTTTGGCTTTTTCAGCCTTTTGTTGTATCTGAATTGTAATTCCGTCATTGCCGTTTTCAACAGTACGACCTGACCCATGTAGGTAGTCATCATCTGTACTATGCAGGTCTAGCCACAGTGCATACTTATTCATAAGGTATTGACCGATGTAGATCCTTGCAAGTTATGTTTACTGGTTTTACTCTAAGCCTTACTTTGTGATCTCATTGTAGTGCTGATAAGGTTGCATTCCTGATGCGTACACTTGATTAGGGCGACCTTCGATTATACAAGACAAATGTGTAATCTTTGGATTATAGAATTTTTCTGAAACCCTTTTGTATGGACTCGCCGGCTCATTAAACAACATAAGAAATAAGAATACCTCTCAGTGACCTAGCAAGTGTGTTCAATTTGATGTTCCACATTGGATCGCTTTTGTCTTTATGCATTAAACTGTGTCTAATCACCTGGTCATAATAAATCGGCAGTCTTGACTGGTACTGATTTTGAATGTCAAATTGTGTGTGACAATTTCATATTCCAAAGAGATGTTAGAGATCTTATATGTCGCGTCTGTGTCAGTTTGATAACTTTGGCATAGTCATTGAAAGTTAGTTCAAAGCTTAGACGGTCATTCAGTGCTCCTTGGTAATATGGCAAATGCGCTCTTAGGATTTCAAACTCAAGTGGAATGTAAAATCTGGTTCCATATGTTTCAGCCATAATAACATCCTTGGCTGCAGTAGTTACTTTGTCACTGGCATCGATTCAAAGTTTAGCAATGTTATCTGTCTGTATGCCTTGATAAATACGGTCTTCTCGTTCTTCTCTTGTAAGCCACAGATCTTTGTAGCAGTAGAATACATCAGCATCGTCAAGACTAAACACTTCCTGTCCTTCAAGTTTAACTTTAATAGTTCTAATAATTGCTCTGCCAAGGTTGTTAATTAGTGTTCTGTTTGCATTGTCTGATGAAAGTTTGATATTAAAAGCAAGGCGTGCAGTGCCAGGAACAATAACGTCACTGGGACCTAGGATCGGAAACTTGACTGTAACAGTGTGTTTGGTTTTGATCTATGGTACTAGGATTGTTTGTTATGATGATTGATTGTCTAATGCCCTTAACACCATGAGGTTCGCGTAGTTTTCTGTATGGGTCTTACTTTGATCCATAAGATAATGTCATTTTATTATGCAAAAATCAAAAATATCAAATTAATAAAAATAATGGCAGCGGGAGGATTTAATCATGAAGATTTTGAAATGGATGTCACGGATGCCTCTGATAATATCACAGATATGACTGGAATGGGAAATACTTTTAGTTTGCAACAGGAACTTTTACAAAGCAAAGTAAACTCATTTTATGACAGTGTTGGTGCGCACCCAGATGTAATAGATCCTAATCAGTTTGAATATGATAAAGGACACTTATTTGTAAATACAGACAGAGGTAAAGTACAATTGACTTATAAAAAAAGATCCTGCTAAATTTAGAGCTTTAAGTACAATTAAAGGTGAAGTCGTGGTAATACCGGGTTAGCAAGGTACCTTGGTATTGGCGGGTCTCCCGGTGCGCCTGCACCACAACTTGCAAGTGCGCTTCATGACACGCAAACAAGGTTACCAATGGGGCAAGAAATTAAAATAGCAGCAGTAACGGTCTTGGCTTGACTTCGCGAACGAAGATTTTATAGGAGTTGCCCACGACGTCTGCAGGCTTGTTCGTGGCTGCGGAGGCCAATCCGAGACAGGCAGGTTCGACCGCAGTGGCTGCAGGGGAAGGTATGGTCAGGGTTCTGAGCTGCGGCATCTCTGTTTTTTCTCCTGAGCCGCTTGTCCTTAAGGCTAGCTCTGTGAGAGTCCTCAAAGGAGACAGCTGCCTTGTAAATGGTGGAGCGCCAGGTGTCACGGTCCGCAGCAAGCGAAGACCACTGGTGATGGTCGATTTGGCAGGCACTAAGTGACTTCTTGAGACAGTCTTTGTATCTCTTTTTTGGTGCCCCTCTGTCACGGTATGTTCTGTTTAGTTTTTATTTTCACAAGCAGTGCAGGCACGTCCTGAGAAAGTCTTGTTGCTGTCGGGACGTTAAGCAATGTACAATCAATCAATCTGTCACGGTGTCCAGTAGCAAGCTCGCCGAACAGGGTGATCTTTGGTAGGCGATGATCCTCCATCCTGGAGACATGCCCCGCCCAGCGGAGCTGTGTCCGCAGCAGCAAAGCCTCGATGCTCACAGTTTCAGCCTGTTCAAGGACCTCGACGTTGGTGACATAGTCACTCCAGTGAATGCCCAGGATGGTACGCAGGCAGCGCTGGTGGAAGCGTTCGAGGAGTCGTAGTTGGCTCCGGTAGAGTGCCCAGGACTCGGAACCATACAGCAGGGTGGTGAGGACCACAGCTCTATACACGCTGATCTTGGTGCCTGTTTTCAGCTGTTGATTGTGCCACACCCGCTTGAAAAGTCGCCCGAAAGCGCTGTTCGCTTTTGCCAGCCTGCTGTCAAGCTCCTTGTCCAGCTTGGCGTCCGACGTGATAACGCAGCCAAGGTAAGTAAACTGGTGCACTGACTTTAGTTCAGACTCGCCAATGGTGATGTGAGGAGGGCGATACACTGTCTTGGGTACCGGCTGATGGAGGACCTCTGTCTTTTTCAGACTGACCTCGAGTCCAAAGAGCTGGGCAGCATCTGCGAAGCAAGTCGTGATGCACTGCAGGGCTCTCTCTGTGTGTGCAACGAGGGCAGCATCATCAGCAAAAAGCAGCTCACGAATCAGTTGGTCTAGGGTTTTCGTGTGGGCCTGCAGTCGTCTGAGGTTGAACAGGCTGCCATCGAGACGATACCTGATGTACACTGCATCGTCATCATCGAGGTCCACTGTGGCCTGCTTCAACATCATGCTAAAAAAGATGGTGAAGAGGGTCGGTGCCAGCACGCAGCCCTGCTTTACGCCGTTGAGAATAGTAACAAGCCTGCCAGAAATAGCAAACATGGTAATAGAAGAAACCTCATTTACTGAAGGACAAATAAATGACGCTATGAAAACAATAGACAACCCTCCTTTGACAATGAGAGAGATTATGGGTTTGGATAAATCACTGCAGTCAATAAGAGGTGAGATGGTAAATAATGTTGCCAAACTAGGTGAGCTTGATAAACACATAGAACGAGAAAAAGAGAAACTGGCTACAGCAGACAATGGGAATCTTGACACAGAAATGAAAGAAAGAATATAACACAGATTAAATGATTTGCAGATAAAAAGATCAGAAAGGTTAGAAGTGATTAGTATTGTAAGAGAAAAACTGAAAACACAGGTCAACAGGATTAGAGAAACTATTCAGAAAATACGTCACAAAGACACAACCTTGGCTGAGAGATTGAAAACACTTTTAAGAGAGCAGGGTATCACAATTTGCTAGTTTAATTACTGCTCTTAGATTTATTATCAGTACTGTTGTGTTGGCTGTCTCTGGTGGACCCGGGATTGGTGGTTCTCTGCCTCTACCTCCGACCCCACCGGCTCCGTCAGACCCAAAAGATTTACAGTCATGGGTAAAAAAACAACTGTCTCATATTTCAGACTTGCTTAAGAAATTGGCTGTGAAAGCAATGGATGCTTTGCCTGGCATAATAGGCAGTGTTGTCAGTTGGCTGATCAGTACAGCAGCGAAGGTAGTAGGGTTTATGGCGGAGTGTGTGTGGGTCTTTTTGATGACAGTAGGAGGATTAATGGTGGGTTATTTAATGAAACAGGTAAAGAAGAAATATCCCTAATCCAGTAAGGCCTATTACCAATGCAGTTCTCTCTGACTTATGTCGTCCTGAGAAAGCCTTGTTGCTGTCGGGACGTTAAGCAATGTACAATCAATCAATCTGACTTATGTGTGTTTATCGAAAGGACCAGAGGAGCCGGGGCCGGGGTTGACTGTACTGACTGTATGGGTGCTGGTGTCAGGGCCGGGACTGGAGGTGTTACCGGAGGTGTCTGTAAAGGCATTATTAATGGTTTTAGTGACTGTAAGCGCAAACGGTGTGTGGTTGTTGTCCCCAAGTTCACAGATTGATTGAGTCCTAATTTCTGACCAACACCAGCAACAATTATTTTATTATTATAATTTGTTATTATCCCCATTTGGAGTTGAAGGTCAGATGGTAACATGTAATACCCGATACCAATTACAAAGCCAACTTTTGATCTCGCATATCTGAGAACGTCTTAATAGTGCTGTATGCTTGATGGGAGATCAATCACTGAATTTATTGAGTCTTCTAGGTTTGCCAGAACCTGTTTTTGTGCTTCAAATTTACCACTCCTGTTTAAGATGTTTCATTTTGTTAGTGATTGTGCGGCTAGTATACACTACACATATGTTCTGATAGACTCATTTATGCGCTCGACTCCCGCTTGAGTAAACCCATCACTTTTGTCTAAGACAAATGTAGTCCAGGCGTTGGACTGTTTCTGTTCAATTGAGCCTAACCAGACTTGTGATTTTTGTGTAAATGAAGTGTTACCGGGTAGTAATCTTGAGGGTATCGCCTGTGACTCGTAGCATAATACAATGTACCCATGCCATTGTGATCATCAAGTTTTGTGCGAAGTCATACCCGGTACGGGGGCTGATGTTAAATTCATTACAAATTCGTTCAAATGCTTTCATATCCATGGGGTTGTTATACCTGTTGAAACTAGATTCAGTTGGTAGCAGGATATGCAGTTCTGACAGTATTCTTCTTAATTGGTAATACGTGTGAAAATGGTACACAGACCTAATCAGTTTGTTTGAGTGATTCAAGTGGTCTGTAAAAGAAACACCACAGCCAGTAGTTGAACACAGTATGGCAAAGTTAAGTTGGTTTTGAAACATCTGTAGTGGACTTGAAGACCACTTTCTTGCAGTAGCATCGTCTGTTATTGGTGAGTTTAAGTAATGATCAAAGGGGTTGGGTACTTTCACTTCAAACAAATCTTGTTCCAACACAGCTATATCAAGCTGATTTAGTTGAATTGTTTTCTGTTCATAAGTTGGGGCGACATTGTACTTGGCATCCACATTAAATTGAAATGCGTTTGTATTGATTCTTGTTGGTGATTTAAATTCCATCATGTTTTTTTTTATGAGATAATAAAAATGTTTATTACTTTAACATATCTTGACACAAGCAAACCAGTGTTGTTAACCAATGGGATTGATAATCGTGATGGTAGCAAGGCTGTAGCTATCCATGAAATGTTTTACACTGTAAAGTGGTTTAATGTAACAGATGATACAGGTTATTATGTAAGTTATAGAGTCGCCGGTGGTTCAGGCACTGATACGCACTTTATACCATCTGGGTATTATGACTTTTGTACTATAGCTGAATGGTTTCAAAGTAAATTTAAAATTAAAGCAATATTAAATCCAGCTAACTTAATTGTTGCATTAGAATTTCCAGGACCAACGTTTGCAATTCAAATAAACTTGCTTTTTTACTTAGTTTAATAGGGGATTTTGTATCTAATACAGATGTTATAATAATAATAATAATTACGGTATTTATAATGCAATTATCTTATAATAATTATAACTCTAAGCGTGCACTTACAACTCGCGCACGCATGCTCATGCTTTAGACAACGACTCACGTACCACAAATAGTGAAATAAATTA
The DNA here is from genome assembly GCA_036245525.1 of Semisulcospira habei. Classification (NCBI taxonomy): domain Eukaryota; kingdom Metazoa; phylum Mollusca; class Gastropoda; family Semisulcospiridae; genus Semisulcospira; species Semisulcospira habei. Next base: position 226,614,942 of record BTPG01000002.1, on the reverse strand, counting down.
CAACAGTCAGCTTGGGGTGGGAAGTGCGGTGGTATAGTGCTAGAACTGTTGAAAGAGGTGAGTTTTGAGGGCAGACTGGAAGGAGGAGAGAGAGTGTTTCTGATGAAGAGAGAGTGGGAGAGTGTTCCAGGTGGATGGACCGTATACTGAGAAGGAGCGGAGGCCAAAAGTGCTGAGTTTGGTGCGGGGGATGTGGAGGCGGAGAGGGTTGGAGGCGGAGTGGAGGGAGCGGGGAGGAGTGTAGGGGTGAAGTAAGTTTAAGAGATAGGCAGGAGCTCAGTTGTTCAGGGATTTGTAGCAGAGAGACAGAATCTTGTATTGGATGCATTGGGGGATGGGAAGCCAGTGAAGGAGTTTGAGCAGGGAAGTGATGTAGTCGGATTTTTTCTTTCTGAGGATGAGGCGGGCAGCATTGTTCTGGACGCACTGGAGAGTGAAAGTGGTGGAGTGAGGGAGGCTGGAAAGGAGAGAGTTGCAGTAGTCGATGCAAGATAGGATGAGAGAGACAGCAAGTTTGGTGGCAGCTTCGGTAGTGAGGTATTTTCTGATCTGACTGATGCAGCAGTGGAAGTAGCATGCCTGGGCCGTGGCGGAGACAAAGCTGGTCATAGAAAGAGAGGAATCGAGGATAACACCGAGGTTTTTGGTCAAGTCAGAGAGGGGCATGGGGGTGCTGTCGAGTTGAAGATGGAGAGAGGGAGGCAGCTGGGAAAGGTTCTGCCGAGTGTGATGTTGATTGGACACAAGTAGTGGGTGGTGTTAATACTAGTGGTTTGGCAGTGAAAATGTGCACAATGGAAAACCATCAACTTTGTTAAGATGTGTGTCAGCTGGAACAGCCCCCTATTGCGAAAGTGTGGCTGTTAGATTTCCTAATTTGCAGTTTAAGAAATTAGGTTCCAGTTTCTTTGAATCATTGTGTTCATCTGTAACTAATGAAGATGACAAACCAGTTCCGATGCATGATTTTTGTGTTGTGTTAGAAGTTAAATAATTTTATTTTTGTTTATAAAAATGAGTTGTCTTGGCCCAAAGCTGAGAATTATACCAGTTGCGTGTTCGGTAACAGAGTTGAAAGATTTGGCTGATGTGCAGGATTTTGATAAAGAAGGAGAAATTGGAGAAGTGTATGGTTTTGAACTTGATTCTTTTGGCATGTACAAGTGGAAAGTAATTGGTGAAGTCATGAAAGATGGTGAAAGGTCGATACCTAAACTTGGCCAGCTTTGTGATGTTATTGTGCCTACTGCTCCTGTAAATAATGTGCTCTACAACTTAAAACCTGTGGGTAATAAGTGGGTAGTTTCGCTTGCACATGTACCACCTGCACCTCACATTGACTGGGACATAAAGTTTGAATTCATTAGTTCTTATGTTTATACTGATGATGAAGGAGCCTTAGTATTCAGAAAAGTTGTTAACTCTGGGCCATTGCTTGTGATTCTTGCTCCAAGTTTTGCCCCAGACAACAATAGCAGAAATAAACTAAAAGTGCAAGAGTATGAAAAATGGTGGTATCTTCTTACAAATAGAAAGGGCAGATCAGATATTTCTGTTGTGTTTATGCCAGCAAACTTTGCCATGGCTAGAGAAGCAACAATAGGTTTTGAAATTATCATGAGATCTGTAAATGCTGCCAAAGAGGCAGATTTCGCACAGGGTATAAAACTGACGTGGGATGACTCAGTGGAAGAGTCAACAAAGGTCTTTATTGTTATTAAAAAAGGAGTTGATATAGAAGTTTCGAGCAGTATTCCCGCTGTAAAGGTGGAGGTGGTCGACAAAACAACTTTTGTTTATCTAAGTTACATAAACTTGAACACATAGATCTTGTTGCATTTTATTATGTGAACAGATTGTATACTTTTGATGAGTTGCAAAATGTAATCACTAATTAAATAAAAATATATATATATATTTGTCATAAAAAATGGTGAACTTGTATCAGCAACTACCGACGATTGAGTCTGTGCCGACTGATTTGCATGCGCCAATTGCGCTCGATAAAACATTACAAGCAGACGCATTCTGATTAATAAATATTACAGACGCATTGAAGTATTTGGAAGGTGAAGAAGCAAAATACTCTAGGTGTAAAAGAAGGTATAAAACAGTTTTCAATTCTGTACACAGTGCAGATATGGCTGTGGGTGTAGTTTCAGCTGATTTATCTGCTGGTGGTTTTGCTCTGATTGCCACTGGAACGGGAAGCATTATAGGAATTGCTCTTGAAGGTGTAGTGGTTTTGCATGCCTGACATGTTTTGGTTTGGAAGCCCTTAACAAAACATTTCATTCAAAGTTACAGAAACATGAAGCATTGAGTACTCTTGCTGGAGCAAAGCTGAGTAGTTTAAAACTTATTACATGTATCAGTAAAGCATTGGACGATAATTTCATTGATGATATTGAATTTAAGAGAGTGCAGGATGATTTGGACAATTACAAAAAACAGAAGTCTGAAATTCAGAATAAGATGCGTAGTCAATCAGTGAATGTTGAAGAACTAAAGGATAGTTTTTTAGAGAAAGGAAAACAGATTGGAGTAAAGGAAACCATGGAAAAACTTCAAAATCTTTTAGGGAAGTAAAAATCAGTTTTGGTAATTGTTTATTATTTCTGAAATACTCTTTGCAGAGAGATGTCATGCCGCTTGCACCTAACTATTTATCCCCATCAGCTCCACCACCACCAGACTATTACTAAAAAAAAAAGGTTTTTTTCGTGTCCTTGTATCTTGTCAAATCTGCCCGAGTAAGTTGTTGACTTAAGTCAAGAACTTACAAGATGTTATGTTTAAGTTCTTATAAGTTCTTATTTTAAGACACTTATAGGTTCTTGTGTCAACTAACTTATAAAAGCTTAAGCCAACTAATTTATAAGAACTTTAAAAGTTACCTGTAAAGTTAGTTGACAGTGACTTTGGAAATTTGTTATCAAGTATCTGTAGGTAACTTAAAAAAATTGTTATCAAGTGCATGTAGGTACTTGATAACAATGTCTGTGTGTGTGTGGTTATTATTAAAATAGCTGTCTTTTTGGGTATTGACTCAGAGATAATGGAATAAATGGTCTTGAAATGTCTTTTTTCTTATCTCTAACACACATAGAGAAATTGATCCTATACACACACAGGCATATACACTCACACACACGCATGCACACACATGCATGCGCATGCACACACACATGTGCGCATGCACACACACGCACATACACATACACACACACACAGGCGCATACACATACACACACACATACACGCATATACGCAATCTTTATTCAGCAAGCATAAATATTTATTCACTCTTTAGAGTTAGCATGTAACGCACTGAGGCTAAAAAAACCACCAAGACCGTGGCATAAAATCAATATGGTTGTCACCGACAGTCTCTGTTGTTTACGATAGAAACCGTGCTCACGGCGGGAGCTCGGTTGTCATGGGCAGTTCTTTTGTTTACGGTAAAAACACGCCAGGCGAGAGCTCCAAGGTGTAAACAATAGATTGAAGACTTGTGTTAGAGTCATTTATCTCTGTGTTTTGTCTCTCATTTCTTAGTTGCCCACAACACAGAAGTGTTAACGAATGACTGCCCGCGAGATCGATAGGCTTAGCAGCCCCCGCGCGATGACACAGCCAAGGGGTACACACACGCGCACGCAGACAGTATGGTTGTCAGTTTTTCCTTGTCAACCACGCTCCCGCCGTGAGCGCGGTTACTAAGGCCTTGTAAACAAAGTCGTTTAACTCTGTGTTCTACCTCTCATTTCTTAGTTGTCTACGACACGGAAGTGATAGCAAATGGCTCTGTTTGAGAAGGCTCAATCTTCTGTTTACACCCTCACGCAGCGAGATCAATAGGCTTATTTTCCTGGCGCAACACCGCCTAGCCAGGCTCATATAGCACAATTGTCCGTAAGAGGCCGACGTGTTTTTCCATTCGGTATCCTGTTATAACCTGTATTCAGTCACAAATATATTTTTAACATAGCCAATGTTAGTCAGCGTAGCCCGAGGGCAAATTACACTAGATCGGCCTGGTTAACAATTTAACAGTAAGATTTTCTTTTCTCAGCGCACTGCAGGCTAACCATGAGGCCTTTTCTTGTTTCTAAATATCACAAATTTAACAGACAAACTACGGACAAACAACCCAACAGTGTCCTGTATTCAGTCACTAAGTATTTGTAAGGTACGTTAGTCAGCGTTGACTTGGACAAATTACACTAGTTAGGCTGGTTGGTTAACGATCTAACAGTTTACCACAAATTTAAATAGTCACTTACCGACCTTAACATATATTTTACAAGATATAGCGGCAACACTAAGTCTGAGATTAATCCGTCAGTCACTGAGTCTCTCACACAGACTCGCAATGGAATGTTATTTCGACCGGCCAGCGATTGTTGACAAGTTGCCCCGGGAGATATTGACGTCAGCGCGTGCGCGAGCGTGGTGTTAGCGGAGCGACTAGGCAAACGACCGTTGAGTTCGCGTGTACATTCCTGTATGTACAGACGTACATTTTAGTATGTACACACTTACATCATCGATATATTAATTAGCTCAGGTATTAATTTTGCTTTAGTCGTCAATGGCATTGATTTTGGAAATCTTTATTTTCACAGAGTAAGATAGAGGCGATCCGGGGAAAATGAACGAAGTGGTCATTATGAGTTTTTGTTAGCAAAAAATGGATAATTAAGGTTGTTTAATTAGGACAACAAAAATGGTGGTTAAGAAAAATACTTTCTTCTATCTCTCTTGTGGAATTTTTGTTATGTGAAAGACGGATAAATCGGTTAAGTGGAGGGCTGATGAGGGTAGAGGAAGGATTAGTTTTATGTTCATTCTGCTTTTTATATTCAGCTTAAAAAAGTGTTTATGATAAATCTCATTTTGTTTTTGTGTTTTACTGATTATTCTCTCATTAATAGGGTAGGGATGGGAAGGGTTACATGTTCGCTGCAGTTGTAGCTCAACATATCACAAGCTAATAACTTTGACACCGGTGTCCATTTGTGGTACATTTGTACATGTCAGCTGAGACTTTTTAAAGAGGTGGAATACACGTACCTATATATACAAATAATAACTGGTTAGGTCTGACTCGTTCTCGCCAGCATCTCATCACCGCGATTACGTACTTTCAGCTCTGATACATTTCCGTGAGGTCCTGCGCCGTCGCAATAAATGACCAACTAATATCAATAAGTTTCGGATAACGAAGAACATCACAACTGAGTTTCCAAATCTCTCAATGCGGACACTATTATCGGCCGTTCAGAAATTAGTGTAATTGAAAGTCTCATAGCGGACAGTTTGAGCAAAGCTCACCTCGTGCTTTTTCAAATAACTTTTGAACGCAAAAAAATTCAAGACAACTTCAAAAAGAAAATATGATCACCAACATTAGGCTTATTTTATTTTAAATTTCCTTTATTCCTGACAGCTGCTGACCTCAGGAAATCTTGAAAATTACCTAATAAACACCATATAATGATACCGTAGTACGATGCACTGCTAAGAATCTGGCCAGAAACGTTTTCACCATCTGCGTCCTTCTTCTAACGCAAGACTTAAGCCTTCTCTACTTCTCCACTAACTCCAGGTTACGATACGATAATTTCTTATTTATGTCCCCCTTGCACAGTCACTTGCTGGTTCATTTTATTAGCCCTCGTAACAAATATGGCTGGCGCCGTTCCATTTTGATCGATACATTGCATTAAACACTACTCCGTAACTTTGGTCACGCATAACTGATCGGTATCTCCCAATACCTTCCCACAACGACCACTAATAATCATAACACCTGCCCGTTACCGCGACACCCGCCATGTGCACCTAGGTCCCCCAAGGACTTATTTCGGGGTTCTGACTGCAGTGTTCATTTCATTCGGGCTTTTGTGTTCTCCGACTGGAGCATTTTACGTTGATTCATGCAGACTAGCAACAGACATCCCACAGCTTGAACTGAATGTAGACGACACAGCGATATTTACAAATTATACAAATCACTTAGGAATATACAGTGTTCGCATTAACTCCTCCTTTAAACCGATTTTGAAAGTAGTGGCCGGTTGATGATACTTGTTAGAATTGAGGAATACCGATCGGAGGCAGGGACACCGAAACTATATAAACTATATTACCGGAATTGGATTACATTGAATTCAAGATGTTACTTGATTTTCTGGGGTTTGAAGGAGAGCATATTTTCCTCTACCTGCCTCCCCCCCCCCCCCTCCCCCAACACCCCCCACCCCGCCCCCTCCCTCCCCACCAACTTCCCCCTTTAATTTCCCAAGGCCTGACTAGCAACCCATTTGTCAGTTTTGTCGGTATCACCTATTTTGACAGTGGACGCTATAAAACAGCGATTGTATAAATCATAACGCAAACTGAATGTAGACGACACAGCGATATTTATTTTTGTTGGCCTATATCCACTGTTTCTGCTTTTGTCTCTGCGAACTTTAACTTGTCCTCCGGTCTGCACCGTTGACAAGAGGTTGAAAAGAAATACCACCTGTTACGGTTGATTCGATTTTTTTTTCAAGATTGTCATTTGTCTCCATGCTTGACTTAAACACAAATTACTTTTCTCAAATTACCTTTACCAAGCAATATGTTTGGCTTCATCGGCACGGTAATTTCACGGAGAGTTTGCAACTGAACTGACGGAAGAGTCGATTCTGAATGGTCACTCAATAGATTTTCTATTTTCAATTTTATGTTCAGACTGAAAACATCTGCCGGGTTAAAATAAACAGATTATCTATCTATCTATCTATATCCCGTAGTCTTGCCGACCGCTGGGGCACCACTGCTGACTTGGCAACCAGCTCCCTCCATTCCTCTCTGTTTTCTGCCATTCTCAGCATATCGCCCAGCTTCAGTCCTGTCCACTCTGAGATATTGTCCTCCCATCTTTTCCTCATATCATACTTTACAGATCACACTGAATTATTTTCTAAAACTGAGTACATGTATTTATCCGCTTTTCTACTGAGCCAAACACAGAAGCCGATTTCAGACATATTGCCGAAGCAGATTGCATACATGACGGAGCCGTAGCAGTACTTTCCTACTGCCCAGTACTACCACTCTGAAACTATCTTCCCACCACTCTGAAACTATATTCCACTAGTTCCAGCAAAAACAATACATGTATATTATAATTAAATTTGGTTCCAGTGAATTTGCTAACATTTTGAAACCTTTTGCTAACTGCAATATGTCGCGAAAGACGGACCGACCGTAATAGCGCAGTGTAATTGCGTCTTAAACTCAGCATCTGAAGAAGCACTAGAATAATTAGGCACTACCCGTAACTTAATGTGATCGTTGAACCCACAGTTGAACGGACAGACTGAAAAAAGTATGAGATACTGTCTGAATGATCTGTGTGGCGAAATAGAAATGCCCGCGGCAGACGTGAGGTCAAGTGGCAGTACATGCAGATGAAAACTCTCCTTTCAGAACTTCCGGCCAAGATGGCGACCGATAGAGCCAAAAATAACTGAGCTCCGACAATGTTGCTGAAAACTGGACTAAATGAAACATCAGAATGACCAGAACAAGGTGTCAAACCCGGACAAAAACTCCTGAGGGAATTGACGAACCAAGATCGCCCCAGGACAACGAGAGGGAAAGAGAGAGTGAAGATAAAAGTCCCGACATACAGAAGCAAGATAACCGCCGCCACTTGAAGGACAACGGGGACGAGAGCTTTCAAACTGTTATAGACCACCTGAAGGCTACCGTAAGCCTACTTACTCAACAGGTGGCTCTCTTGACGGAGCAGGTGCAACGTCTACAACCTGGCTTCAGCAGAGGAGTCGACGTCTCGACCCAAACGGACATCGAAGACCGACGTGAACTGACCTACGCGGCAGCGGTCAAGTCCACCTCCACGGCCAGGGTCAAGACAGACAAGCCTGCTGGAGCCACTGCAGCTGCTCCGTCACGTAAACTGGCTAATACTACGTCTTCTTCTTTATCCCATTCCGCTACTTCAGCTTCCCAAACAAAGGTAAGCGGAATACATAAACAAAAGGGACAGGAATATCGAAATTTCAATCAGCGAAAAAACATCATTCGAGATGACGTCAAACGCCAACATGCGTCATCATTTCAATCAAAGACCGTAACAATGCCAAAAGTAGCAATTTTTCAAGATTCCACTTTGACAGGAGTGCGCTCTACCCAGCTTGGAATCTCGTACGGTTTGTCCGTATCAAAGATAAGCGCCTTCACTGTTGAAGATATTTCCAAAGCGACGGACAGCATCAAGGAAGACGTCGATGCTGTCGTGATACATACTGGTATAAATAACATTAAATCTTCAAATCGACGCACTGCTGGGAAATCATTTGTAACAACAGTGCGTGATCTGACAAAGAAATTTCCTGCAGGCCATATAGTAGTCAGTAAGATTGCCCCATACAGGGATATTCAACTGAACATAAAACGTGAGATTTTCAATGCCACGGTGGTGTCAGAATTTATTGAGGACCAGAACATTTCCGTAATTCATCATGAAAACATTAACTCTAACTTTCATCTGCGGGACTCGATACATCCAAATGCAAGGGGGTCTTCTACTTTTGCACGTAACATCGGGAGACATTTATCAAACTTGTTCTGGGAAAAACCGAAACGAACATTGAGTTACCACTATCCCAAACATCCCAGTGGATACTATGATTGGAGGGGTCACTGGTATTCTTACTAAGTTTCTGACCGAATGAAATATACATATGCTAACTGATTATCATTTCAAATGTGGTAAAGTTAACAACATTATCAAGTCCGGTTCGAAAGCAACTTTGAAATGATATCCAGATAGTTTAGTTCTAGTTTTTGATTTAGTACTGAACTGTTTGAGATATACCGATTCTTGGTGTTTTGAAAGTGCTCATTTTGTTTTGTATTAGTTATTTGTATTTTGGTTTTTTTTGCTTTCCTTCTCCTTCAGTTGACCTCCTTTCGCTACAAAGAGGTCACTGACCATGAAGAGGAGCACAAGCAATATGAAAGTGTTTCAGTGGAATTGCAGATCTATTTCAACAAATTTCCTATCCTTCGAGAATCACATTTTACAGTCAGAGTATTGTATATTAGCGTTACAATCTCTGAATGTAGAAGGTAAAAAACTCCCAAAACTTCGAGGATATTATTATCCTCCTCTATACCATTATGACCCTATATCGAATAAAGTCCAAACTGCGTTATACATAAGCGATGACCTAGAATATTCATCACTAAATATGTACTCTATAACGAAAGATCTAAATAATATCTATATCACTGGGGCCGTGGTAAAAATTAATAATCAAAATACTTTAAATGTGATCTCCGTATATCTACCTAGAGGGCCAAAAGATGACAACACTGACTGGCTAAAAAATATTGATTCTCAGCAAACAACTTCCTGTCAATGGATGGTCCTAGGAGATTTCAATGCTCATGCACCGTTCTGGGAGTCTGGATGTACGATGGTTACAAGCAATCGTCTAGTAGAAAATATTTCAGACTCTAAGTTAATCATTTTAAATGATGGTAGTATCACTAGAATCCCAGATGTTTATACTCATAAGGCATCTGCTCTTGATATATCACTAGTAAGCCCAACGCTGGCAACAAATTGCACTTGGATCACTAAGGAAGATTGTTTGGGAAGTGATCATCTTCCAATCATTATACAATTAAACGTTAAAGATAAAGATGAATATTGCAATATTGAGGACAGAATTCCAAAGTTTCAGTATGTCAATGCTAATTGGGAACTGTATGAGACAATCTTGCTGTCCCATGACATTGCAAGTATAGAACATGAAAGTATAGATACATTTTATGGAAATATTACAAAAGCTGTTCTTTCTGTTGCGTCGAAGTCCATACCAAAATGCAAAGAAAAATCAAAAGGTAAATATTCAGGTAATGTTTGGTGGAATAAGGAACGTGAACTAGCAGTAAATATTAAGAAGGCACACTTTAAAAAATGGATAAGAAACAAATCTGAAGAGAACTTTAGGGAAATGAAGAAAACTAAAATACACTGTAACAGAATAGTGGCGAGAGCCAAAAAGATTCACTGGGCTGAGTTCTGTAAAAATGAAGTGTCTGAATCAAAAGATACATATAAGGTTTGGAGAAAAATATCAGATTACAAAATGGATACAAATTACAAGTGTATCCAATCGCAGTAGAAGGCAACACATTTCCTAGTGCAGTAGATAAAGCGGAGGCCTTTGTTAATATGTTTGCAGAAAATAGTCTCACATCAAGTCTCAGTTTATCAAACATAAACCACAGAAACCAAGAAGAAGTCAAAGCAGATTATCAAGATCCAGTTTCTACTCATTCTCATTATATCAATGCTCCAATTCAATATAATGAATTCCTAGATGTTTTACAGTCGTTTGCAAATACCTCTAGTGCAGTGGGTATAGATGGAATTTCTTACAAACTACTTTATCATTTTACCAAAAATGTTGGTTTAATGGATCTCTTCCTACTATCTGGAAGCAGTCAGTAGTAGTTCCAGTACTCAAATCGGGTAAAACACGTACATTGATTAGTAGTTATAGACCTATTGCACTAACATCACAAGCTTGCAAAGTAATGGAAACAATTCTTTTAAATCGGTTATTTCATTACTGTGAAAAACAGGATATAATTCCAGTTCATCAAGCTGGTTTTCGGAAAGGTAGATGCACGACAGACCATTTAGTTAAACTCACAAATAACATTAAAAAACAATTTTCTAAAAGAAAAAGTATACTAGCAACCTTTTTCGACGTAAAAAAGGCTTATGATAGTGTTTGGCATGCTAGATTATTATACAAAATAAAACAGATTGGCATAACCGGTTTTATGTATGAGTACATTAAAAGCTTTTTGTCTGAAAGATTTGTCTGCTCCAAAGTTGGTCTGGGGACTTGGGTGGGGTTAGGTATTTTTTAGTTCCCAGGGTCACCCTGGTCAGCCCCACAGGGTGGGTTTTTCTCTCTATTCTGGGGCATGTGTTTCTGTCTACCCTTTGTCCATTCACCTGTATTTGCCTTTTTAAAACTCTCCCTACTGTCTGCACTGCCTGTAGCTCTTGATATTGGATGCGTGTTGCTAAATGGTCTTAGCTTTATTTAGGCCCCATGTGTTAGGTTTATTTAACGTATTTGACCGGCTGGCGACATACATTCAATGTTCTGTTTCTTTTTTATTTTTTCACAAGCAGTGCAGGCACGTCCTGAGAAAGCCTTGTTGCTGTCGGGACGTTAAGCAATGTACAATCAATCAATCAATCAATCCAAAGTTGGTAAAAGTTATTCAACCTTTTTGAAAATAGATATGGGTATTCCGCAGGGATCAATAATTTCACCCTTTTTATTCACTATGTTAATTTACGACCTCCCACAATCTCTCTCACAGGACACAAATGTGGTACAATATGCAGATGATATTGCTATGTGGATAAACACTAATCTCAGAAAACGTACCCCAAAAAGAATCGTAGGTTACGTTCAAAAAGTTTATCAGATTGAATTGGACAAATTATCAAACTATATGAACGAAAATGGTCTAGAACTATCTGGTAAAAAAACATGTCTAATGCTTTTCAATAATGGGGAAAGTGCTAAAACATTACCTAACTTATCCCTAAACGGGACACCTTTAAACTACCAACAGAGTGTAAAGTTTTTAGGCGTACATTTTACATCAAAATTATCTTGGAGAATTCATATTGAAGCCATATTAAATAAGGCAAGAAAAAGACTTAACTTGTTAAAAATTATAAACTCACAACCATGGAGTCAGGACATTAAAACTGTTTTACACCTTGGTACATCTTTAGTTCGATCAACACTTCTCTATGGTCAGGAAGTGTACTTTACTGCCCCAGCTACACTTCTACAGAAGCTGCAAAGCATTGATAGTAAAGCAGTTAAATTAGCCCTTGGAGTGCCGGTTCATACTAATACTGTAAAAACCTACAAAGAAGCAGGTGTTCTGTCTTTATCTGACCAACGTAAATTAGCAACTGCAAAATACATTGTCCGAAGCCTGTCCGTCAAAAATTCAGTACGTGAAGACATATTTTTAGATGCAGATGTGGATTTCCCGAAGAGAGCGCAAACAATCCCGTATCTTTTACCTATACGTAACTATGTCAAAGATGCTATAGAAAACTGCAATATAGATATCAAGACTATTCCCGTTTTACCAGTTAACACCTACTATACCTCCCTGGGAACATATTAATGCTACTTTCGATATAGATTACACAGATTTGAAAAAAGATGAGGATGTGAACGTTTTAGCAAATTTAGTGAAAGAAAAATTACAGACAACATATTTTAAACATTTGAAAATTTTAGATGGGTCTGTCTTAGATTCTTCAGACTGTGGTGCAGGCTTTGTTATTCCTGATCTCAAAGTGAAGAAATCTTTTTATCTTGGTAAAGGATTTTCTATATTTACGTCTGAACTGTATGCGATTCTCATGGCACTAAATTTTATTCAACTTCTACCTTATGATAGATGGGAGGCAGATTTGCAGCCTTGGCTACTTTGGACTGTGGCGTAGACACCCTTGCTGGAAATATAAAAGAGGTGTTACTTTCTACAGCAGAAGAAGTGCTGGGGAAGCAGAGGAAGCGCAAACAGCCCTGGGTCACCGATGACATCCTCGATCTCTGTGATGAGAGGAGAGCCTGGAAGAAAAAGAGAGGCCAAGACCTCACATCAGCAAACAAGTACAGACTTGTCAACAAGAAGATCAGGAAGAGGATGAAAGAAGCCAAAGAAGATTGGATTGAAGACCAGTGTTGTAGCGTGGAAGAGGGCATGGCAAACGGCAACAGCAAGAACGCTTATGAAACGCTAAGGACCCTCACCAAGACTCAACAGCGAACAGCCACAGTCATCGAAGACAGCAGCGGCCAACTCCTTACGGAAAACACTGCTGTACTAAACAGATGGACTGAGTACTGCCGAGACTTGTATAACTACAAGGCTGAGCCAGACACCAGCATCCTCCAAAACAACCAGGCTGGGGCCAGGAAGGCTGAAGACCTGCCAGTGTTAGCTGAAGAGGTGGAAGCAGCCGTACGCGGCCTGAAGGGAGGAAAGTCTCCAGGTGTAGACAACGTACCTGCTGAACTGTTGAAACATGGAGGAGAAGTAACAACGAAGGTCCTCACTACACTCTGTCAAAAGATCTGGGAGCAAAAGAAATGGCCAGTAGAATGGACACAGTCTCTAGTGATCCCGCTCCCCAAGAAAGGAATCCTGAAACAGTGCCAGAACTACAGAACTATCAGTCTGATAAGTCACCCTAGCAAAGTAATGCTTAGAATCATTCTCAACCGCCTCAAAACTTTCGCCGAGGAACTGCTGGCAGAAGAACAGGCTGGCTTCAGAGTTGGAAGAAGCACTGTAGAGCAGATTTTCAACTGCCGCGTCCTGATCGAGAAACATCTGCAGCATCAGCGCGAACTCTACCACAACTTCATTGATTTCAGGAAAGCATTTGATCGCGTCTGGCACGACGGACTCTGGCAAGTCATGAGATCGTTCAACATAGAGGAGGGACTGATCCAAATGATAGAAGCGCTTTACAAGAACGCCTGCAGCGCGGTTCTACTTAACAATCAGTCAGGCGAGTTCTTCAGGACGACGATCGGTGTCCGTCAAGGATGCCTGCTCTCTCCTGTCCTTTTCAACATATTCCTGGAGAAGATCATGCAGGAAACCCTCCACGACCACCATACTTCAATCTCTATTGGTGGCAGATCCCTGTGCAATCTTCGATTCGCAGACGACATTGACCTCATGGCAGGCAGCAATAGTGAGCTCCAAAACCTGACAGACAAACTTTCAAGTAGCGCAGGGTCTTATGGCATGGAGATCAGTACGGATAAAAGCAAAGTGATGATCAACACCACAAGCGACAGCAGTAGCAACATTCACATGAACGGCCAGAAGCTAGAAGAGGTCAATAGCTTCAAGTACTTGGGAGCCACCCTGTCCAAAGACGGTAGTTGCATAGCAGAGATCCGTATCAGGATAGGTACAGCAACATCCGCAATGGCCAGGCTGGACAGGATATGGCGAAGTAACTCCATCAGCTTCACCATCAAGTACAGGCTTTACAAGTCCCTCGTAGTGTCTATTCTACTCTACGGCTGTGAGACTTGGACACTGCTTGCAGACTCAGAAAAGAAAATCCAGGCCTTTGAGAACAAGTGCCTGAGGAAGTTGCTCCGCATCTCGTACCGCGAGCACAAGACCAACGAATATGTACGGAGCATCGTCACTTCCCTGGTGGGCCCACATGAACCCCTTCTGGCAACCGTGAAACGGCGCAAGCTTGCTTGGTTTGGCCACGTGACCCGACACAACACCTTGTCCAAGACTATCCTCCAAGGCACTCTCGAAGGAAGTCGTCGGCGAGGTCGTCAGAGAAAGAGTGGGTCGCAAACATAAAAGAATGGACCGAACTCGAGATGCCAGACTTGCTTGCCACCGCCCAAAATAGAACTCAGTGGAGAGCACTGTCTGTTGCTGCTGCCTTTCAGTCCCCCCAACGCCCAGTTCGGGCAAGGGACTGATGATGATGATGACCTTATGATATATTTAACATTTTGATCTGTGATCAACTTCTACCTTATGATATATTTAACATTTTGATCTGTCATATATAGTCTAAAAAGCTGGGACTGTAACACTAGAACAGACTTAGTGTATGAAATAAAACATATTATGAGCTGTATTGTGTCCAGAGGAATAGGGATCGATTTTCTTTGGATACCGTCACACTGCGGAATTTATTGGAATGAAATTTGTGACAGACAAGCAAAAAAAGGAGCTATAAATAGAAAAACTCAGCAGTTTGTAATAATATGCAATTATCTCTACATGAAATGTACTCTGTGCTAAACAGTTTTTTTTTCACAAAGATGATATGAAATATGCTTATCATGTTCCTCCTTGTTCAAGGAAAACAGCTTCGTTGATATACAAGTTAAGACTAAATTCTTGGAAAACAAAATCCAGGGGGAAAAAACGGATTTGTTCAATAACATGTCCGTTGAAAGGTCTTGGTAAATCAAAGTGGCACAGTTGGAGTGCGCCTGAGTTGATTAGTGTTCAGGTCGTATTCCATAGGCAATAGATTTCCCTGTCCCACATAACCCGCCCGTCAGGGCCGTCCATGATCACCTCGGTGCTGTGGACGTTAAACCCGAACTAATCAATCATTGGAAAACAAAATTCGCAAAAGACATCAAATGCGAGTGCTTAAGACCCATCTCTGTTAAACATATAATCTGTGAATGTCCTATTATACTGAATCTGTTGACAAAAAATAACATAACAGTTGATCACTTAGCAGACAATTTGTATGACATCTTACATAGAAATATTGCAATTTCAATAGTTAATATAATAATTCATAGTCCGGTGGGTAAACTATTATAATACGTAATGTGTGTGTGTGGTTGGATGTTAATTATTGCTATTCTTTGATACTCACAAGTTGTGTGTTTGGTTGTTAATTTTTTTTTTTTTTTTTTTTTTTTGGGGGGGGGGGGGGGGGGGGGGTTTGGTTGTTTTTTTGTCTAATATCACCAATGTGTGAAAAGACGTTAAATAAATTCCTGATCCTGATCTCCTTTCATCTCTACCATTGAACTGGGCTGTAGTGGTCATGGACTTCTGAGAGAATTTCCATTGCCGCTAACAGAACGAAATACAGAGTGTGTACTGGTCTTACACCCAAATTAATGTACACCCCTGTGTGCTGCACTATGCTTGTCCTGCTTGTGGGGACCGTGTTTCAGAGCAGCTGATCTTCTTTTCAGATGATCTAAAACACGATCCTCACTTCGTCAGAACTGCTCAGGATGTAACATTGCAGCATTTGCAAGACACCCTCCAGCTGGAGAAGGTTGTCTTCTTTTCTGATGGCTCCTCCACACAGTACAAGAGCAAAGTGCCTTTCTACTTCCTTGCCAATGATGCTCCTGGCGTGGCAGTAGAAAGGTGCTTCTTTGGCTCTCGCCATGGAAAGAGTGAGTGTGATGCAGCCGGGGGAGGGGGGTGGGTGGGTCATTAAGCGTCTGCTGGAAGATGACGTCATTACTGGCTCTGTCATCCACAGTGCCTCCGAAGCCTACAAGCACTCCATGGAAAATTTTGTCCTTCCAGAGCAAAATGCCAAAGAGTCTTGTAACCATCGGAAGCGTTCATTTAGGTTGGTCAAACCAGCAGATATTGACATGTCTTTGCAGTCTTCATCTGTTCAGACTGTTTGTGGAACGCGCACTCTGCACAGCTTGAAGTCTGCAGGACAGAATCGGCTAGCAGTGAGAAGGCTCTTCTGCTTCTGCACCTCATGCCTGGCCGGCAATTTCGCAGACTGCCCAAATGACTTGCCATGGGTTGAGGTGGAAATAGAAGGGCCTTCTCAAGCTCCTTCACAATCATATGATTTGGGCTCAGAAGCATGTCCGCCTGTGTCGCCTTCCATGAGTCATGCTGACAGTGACACAAACCAAGCAGGAGTCAGTACTTTGAAGATATGCTGTATGAAATCAACAGCTGCCAGTTCTATGCAGAATTGGAAGCTGTTATCTCATCTCAGTAGTAATATCAGGCGGTTTCCTCTGCCAGAATCCTTTCCAAACACTGTTTGTTGATGTATCTGGGCAAATTGACAAGGATGTCATTGCATTTTCGCCCAGATACACTGACAGCACTCTATCCCGTTTGGACAGAGGCAGATGGGAACTGCTTACCCAGAGCAGCTGGCATCGTTGTATTTGGTGACCAAGACCAGTATCATGTCGAGATGAGGTGCAGGATGATTTCAGAACTCGTCACGCACAAATCTTTGTATGTACAAGGGGAGGGCATGGGTGGTCCTGGTGTTGCAGCAAAAGTTGCTACTATCTCAGACATCTCCACAGTGTCTGGCACTCTATCACCCGAGGCAATAGGGAAAATATTTGAGAAGGAGGTAATGGAGATCAGAAACTGTGGAGTTCCTATGGGATTGTGGCAGCTTGCTGCTCTTGCAAACCTTCTGGGCACATCAGTCAGATCTGTGTACCCAAGTTTAGGTTGGCCCCATTATCAGATGCTGTCAAACAGGACACTGTTTCCCCGTGAGACTGAACCTCAGCAGAAGCTGACAATCCTTTGGACCTCCAACAGATGTGACATGCATGCAAGATCAACATTGGGTGGGTTATGACTTTTTTTCCCCCTAATGCCAATCTCGGATGTTCCAAATATGGAGGTGGAGGAAGTGTTGAACACTGCCTTCTGCAAAGAAGACGTTAAATTAAATAACTTTTTCACTGTAGAATGGCAGGATTCAAGCTAGGTGGCTCAGGTGCGTGACTTCGACAGTTTAATGCAGCTCGTACACCTGAGTTTCATGACAAAGGCCCCAAATGGCCTGTAAACCTGGTCATCTAGGGACGATATGTCCTGGAAAAGGTTTGAGGTTTTGCAAGAGAAAGTTACTCTTGAACTGAATGTACCAGCGAGCTACCAACGGCTCCAGTTCTACAACATTACCCGCATTTAACTTTCTCCTGCTGAGCATCCTGGAAAATCAGTTTAGGATGTTCAGTATGTACATGCATGTGTACGAATGCATACTTCATACATGTATGTGTGTGTGTTGAATTTGACTGCACCATCTTTGTTTTTTGGGTTTTTGTTTTTCAGCTTGCTTTGCTTTTATTATTCAGCACTTTTGTCCTTGTTAAGCGTTGTGAGACGCAGAAGTGTAAAAATACATTCATTTTATTATTGTCCATTTTTATTTTATTCTTGTTGAGTGAGAGAGTGACTGAAGAGAGACTGATGCATGCCTTGCTTTCTTCATGTCTTTGCTTTAAGGCAGACATGTAGGTTGTATGGTTTTCAGCTTGCAAAAAAAGTATGTCCACTGCAGGGTGGTGACAACCTGGCCGTTTTACTGTATTCACTTAAGCATTAAAATGTGTTGTTGTTTTTTTTAAATGGAAAATGAATAATGTACACTATCAGAAGGGTCTGGCCATATTTTAGAACATATTTTATGTTTAGTTTCACATTTTTTTCTGTCTTGGGGTATGTCCATCAGCAGGGGGTGACAACCAACATGGGATTGGCTTTTCAGGTTATCTGTACTGATCAGAAAGTTTCTATACAAATGCAAGTCTGAAGGTTAACTTGATAAATGTTTAAAATAGACCACACACAATATTCTTGCCTTTTTTTTGTAAATGCAGTAGAAAAATGCACCTAGGGATCTGTTGATTGTCACAGTGGACATATCTAACAGACTAATAATGTATTGGTCAAATACCACTTAAGGTGAACATTTATCAGAACAACATAATCTGTGCTTACATAATTATCACTGTCAGTGTTTATTCCAGTGGTAGAACAGTTTTTTGGGGGGCAAATTTATGCAAGTTTTGTATGTCCAGCGTGACAACCAACAGTTGCTGATCTGAGCATAAAAAAATGTTCTTGGGCACAAAGCTGCTGCATGAACTATATTCTTAAGCAGTATTTCAGGTGCTACAAACATAGGTCTTTCAGGATATAAAACTTGAACATGAATGACACACTTTGAAAAAAGTACTTTTGTGGAGGTTTTTGTTGACCACCTTTTGTCACACAAAAATAAAGATTGCCCCTGGTTTAACAACAGTTGTAAGAACAAAAGAAAGAGCTATCAGAAGGCGAAGAAGCTTAATATTAAGTTTAGAAATGTTCAATCTCTTGAAACCCAAACGCTTGCAGCCAAGCAGCACCAAAAAAAAAAAAAAAAAAGATTACAATTTAACGCTTACAAATCAAAACTTGCTAAAAAATTGAGTAGAAGAAGCAAGGATCCAAAAGCTTACTGGAGGATAATAAATTACAGTACTTCTGAAAGGAGTAATGGTATGTCTAATCGCTCAAGCCAAATATTTTATGACCACTTCAGAAAGCTCAATACTGAGTCAGAGGAAACATTGCAGGAACAGACTGTAGAACCTGATTCCAATGCAATTAATAATGATGTACAGTGCTCCATCTACAATGATGAAGTTAAAAAGTGTATTTGTGTTCTAACAAGGCTTGTGGTGATGACAAAATGAATTTCTTAAGGCATCGCAAGGGAAGATGATAGAAACTTTTACATCATTGTTTAACCTGGTATTAAAAGCTGGTAAAGCTCCCACTGAGTGGACAACTGGAATTATACTACCAATTTCTAAACAAAAAGGCGACAAACAGGACCCTAAGAATTGTATAGGTATAACCATACTAAGCTGTTTTGAAAAACTCCTTATCAGTGTTCTCAACTCACGGTTAGCCTCATTTATCAATGACAATCACGTTTTGGGAGAAGAACAAGCAGGCTTTAGATCTGGCTACTCAACTTTAGACCATATTTTTACCCTTACTTGTATGATTGATTTTTTATTATCAAGAAAAAAATAAACTTTATTGTACATTTGTTGACTTTGCGAAAACGTTTGATCAGATTATTAGATCTTTTTATGGCAAAAGTTAATAAATACAGGTATTAATGGATAAATATTTTCGGTCATCCAAAATATGTATGCCAAAGCTAAATCTTATGTCAGGGTAGGAAACGGTTGTACTGATATTTTTGTGTGCAATGTCGGTGTTAGACAACGTGAAAATTTATCGCCGCTTCTTTTTGCTATTTTTTCAAAATGATATGTACTCATTTATATCACAAACGAGAGTAGACCTTATAACCTTTCAACACGATGCCCAAAGTGTTAACCTTGATGTAAATGATTGTGATGCCCTGCTTAAAATGTTTATTTTGCTGTATGCTGATGATACAGTCCTATGCTCTGAGTCTGTAAAAGGTTTGCAGGCTGCCCTTGATGCACTGTCTGAATATTGCTGTAACTGGCACATTAATGTAAACATTGACAAGACTAATGTAGTTGTCTTTTCAAAGGGAAAGATACGCAAGGAACCAACCTTCACTTATGACGAAAGACATTTGGAGGTAGTCTATGACTACAAATATCTTGGCCTGAAACTTAACTACAATAATAAATTTACAATTGCACAAAAAGAATAACATGTTTGTGCAACAAGGGCATGTTTGCACTCCTTAAGAAAAGTAAAAAGCTCATGCTTCCTCTAGAAATACAAATTGACCTTTTTGACCGGCTAGTGTCACCAATGCTGTTGTATGGCAATGAAATATGGTGCCCATCTATGTCAGAGCTAGCCTCAAAATTACAGCTAAGGTATTATAAGATAGTGCTTGGCATAAAAAATCTACACCAACCTCATTTATCTATGGGGAACTTAAACATTTCCTATGGAATTACATGCCAAAGCAAGGATGCTGTGTTTTTTTGTATAGGATTGTCACAAACAATCTTGTGCAAATCTTCTGTTGTCATGTATAGATTTTTGCTGAAGTTGTTTGAGGAGGGAAAATTTGAGTCTGCTTTTATAAAGTCTGTCAAGATTAGCTTGGGAGAACTCGGCTTTAGCGGATTTTGGATTAATCAGAATAATTTAGATTATAGTTACACATGGTATAAAGAAAAGATTTGGCGTTGCCTCCAGGACTGGTATATTTAACAGTGGTATGCTGATGTGGAGTCATCCGAATGTTGTTATAATTATAGAATGTTCAAGACAAAGTTTGGTATGGATGACTACATTTGTAAATTACCTGAAACCTAGCAAAATCAATGTTACACTTTAGAACACTTAATCACTCTCTACCTGTACAGTCACACAGATACAGAGGGATTAGTAGGGAAAACAGAGTATTTGATAAATGTAACATTGGGGACGAATTCCATTTTTTTTTTTGCTGCCCTTACTTTGCTGAAAAGCGTAAACTGTGTTTTATAAAATACTATTACAGCAGACCAAATGCAATCAGATTTGAACAGCTATTTACTAGCAGCAACAAAACTGTCCTATTGAAATTAGCTCATTTTATAAACTAATTTTGAATGAATTCTAACGTCCAAATTTGGTAGCTATTTCATGTTCTCCTCCTCAAACTCACACACTAGTGTCTAAGTTCTTAGTTAGTTATTGGGGTTTAACGCCGAGCAGGCGACTAAGGCCATCTCACAGCGGTGTCCAAGTTCTGATGGCTTGCCAGATTATACCACATGTTTGTACATTGGTGTTGTGTGGCAACTAATCAGAAGCAAATATGTATTATAGGCCTTTTTTGTTTCCCTCTCCCCCCCCCCCTTTTTTTTTTTGAGGGGGGGGGGGGGGGGGGGGGGGGGGGGGGAGGAGTCATCTTCTGTGTTTTTGTTAATGTTTTTTTTAAATATTTTTTTTTTAACCTGGTTGTTTACCTTCGGTCAGAATCGCTAATCGCATGGTTCATTTCTCTAATGTACCCAGCCTGATGCAGACTCCCATTGTCTATCTGTTACACATATGCATGCATGCACACACACACGCACGCACGCACGCACGCACGCACACACACACACACACACACACACACACACACAGAGAGAAGTAAACTAGATGACCTGATTACGATATATGTATATAAAATGTGAATCTTTAGCGCTGTTCTAAGTACATGTGTATCATTGGGTATATGTATGTCATCCTTTAGTCTCAGCCTAATTGTACTACTTCATTGTATTTATTTCTTGAGCAGATTTATGTATGCCGCTCATTTGTAATTTCTCACATTCCCCCAGCGGGCCCGAGATTGAAATAAAACTGAACTGAACTGATTCATCGAAGATGGCGACCGCTAGCACAAGTTCTTCAGTCCACGTGGAGTGGCCGTTTATTGGAGGTTCCGCGTTTTTCGCAAGGCGATGTAGAGAGATGGGCCGATGAGAAGGCAGCTATTCCACGCAGAAAACAAAATAAAGGATACGAAAAGTGGCTTGAAGGATTTATCCACGAAATACAAGGTGAGTGTTGTTTTGTCATTGCATGGCAACACATTCCGGAGTGTGGTTTGTTATTGTACAATCTCTTGCAGCTATGAAAAGCTTGTGCACAGTTGCAGTAGATTGTATGAAACTACAATACACGGTATGTTTCTGCCAGTGTTCAGAGAAACGGTTTTTACAATGGTTGTGTGCAAGAGTTTGAAAATACTGAGTGTGTGAGGCAGCAGCACACATTGTAGTTTAACAAATTACATATTACACCACTTAGCCGCCAGGAAAATGCAGATGCAGTAAGAATCGACCAATTAATGCCAGGAGCAGTTTCTGATCAGTTTGATACCTTTAGGTGCCAAGCTTATCAGATATTGAGATAAAAGGGTTATTGAAGTTTGAACCTTTTTCAACTTCAACGCTGCTCACGAGGCATTCTAAAAACTTAGTGCTTAGTTCTTGTGGTGATGGGGTTATTGACCACTTGATGATGGGTCAGCTGTAGCGGTAGTAGCATCCATGTGTCATTTATGTCATGTATTGTGAAATTTGAACAGTACTTCCCTGAAGCTGCTCAGTAGTCATTTAAAAATTTTATTTTGTATTCTCCAGTGAAAGATCTCGGCGACGTGTGCAGTGTGCGGGCTCTGTTGTACCGGTCCATGCCCAATACAAGAATGAGAAGCTTTATAAAGTGCAAGTAAGTGCCTCTTTTCATTTGGTTTTGTTTCTGTTTGTGCGTGAGAGAGAGAGAGAGAGAGAGAGAGAGAGAGAGAGAGAGAGAGAGAGAGAGAGAGAGAGAGAGAGAGAGAGAGAGAGAGACACACACACACAGACAGACAGACAAACAGAGGGGTAATAGTAACATGGCTGAGTTGTAGTTCTTATTATCACAGATCAGAGGTCTGCAAATTCTCAAATGCTATTTGCAAGATCAGAAAAACTAAACTACTTCATGGGATGCACATATTTCAAATTGGGTCATTGCAAAAGAAAGAGTCTTCCAGTTTCCAGCCAGCCCTGTTGGTAGCAAATAAAATAAAACCTATGACAGCCTGAGATACAGTTTGATAAGACCAAGGTCCTGATTAGGGTAGATGCAATAACACATTTAAGATTAAGTAGGTCTATGCCCTGGGACTGATGAAAACATGCACCATGCATGCAAACATGTTTACCTATGCACTGTCACTGTTATACTGAGATGGAGGCCTGGTCGGGGAGGAAACTAACATTGTTAACCACCTCTCAGTCGATGACACTGTCCTCTCCGATCACAAAATTGTCTCCTGCTTCTTCTTTTTTAGCGTTCCGGAGTTTCTGCCTCATATGTCAAGATTGGTTGTTGAGATGAAGTTCGTGGTCTGCAGTAGGTCTAGAATGGAGCCCCAGAGTTTCTCTGACAGCGTCGCTCCATGTGGCCAGTGCTGTATCCTGGCGTTTTGGTACAGGGGACTAGATTGCAGTACATGCTCTGGGGTCTGTAAACCAGTTTCACACAAGTAGTCTGCAATGTGTGACAGTCCAATGCGGTACAAGTGTGCACGCAGTCGGCAGTGACTAGTCCTTAAACGGAATATGGTGGTAGTTGGTGGCGCTGTCTTAACTGATCATCAGATGGTGGGTTGTGTTGGGTCTGCCAGTCTGCATGATAGTGCCGCTTAATGAGGGTTTTGACTTCCTGGAGGACATGGGTTGGTTTGGCTGCTCAAGCTTGGCTGCCGGACTTTGCGAGTCTGTCTGCCTCCTCGTTTCCTGATAGTCCACAGTGAACAGGTACCCACTGAACAGCCATTTGTGTTAGGCGTGAGAGAGCGACCAGCAGGTGCAGTGTTTCTTTCTCTAGCTGCTCACTGGGGGACTGCAGGCTTTGGATGGTGGATCTGCAGTCGGTCAGGAAAACGACATGTGAGGGCAGGGGATCATCTGCACCGACAAGGCTGGCAGCCTCTCGTAGAGCAGTGAGTTCAGCCCTGTAGTTGGTTGACAGTCTTCCCGCAGGCAGGGATTTGGATGTGGTGTGTCTATCTGGGTAGCGGATGAAAATTCCACTGCCTCCATTCTTGACAGCTGCGTCTGAGGATCCATCTGTGAAAACGTGTGCCCAGACTGATGCATTGTAATCTCGGTCCAGCATTTCCAATGTGAGAGACCTGAGGATGGCTTCTGACTGGGATTCTTTGCTGGCTATTCCTGGGACATCAGTAACAAACAGCACGTTTTCCAGGGAGGTGTTCCAGTCCGCAGTAGCTTGAAGAGGTTCTCGACCATCTGAGGCATTGTAGATGGTGTCTTAGTGAGCTCTTGTGAGTTGTGTGAGGTGGTTGAAGCTGCTCCTCTTCAGCCTGTTCTTTGTTTGTTCTTGGAGTTGCTGATAGACTAGGTGGGTGGGCAGTCTCTGCAACTTCTCACTGTGAGCAAGGACCTTCTCCTCCCGTCTTTTGTCTAGGCAGTGAAGACCAGTGGTGGTTTCTAAGGTGTGGATGGGTGTCGTTTTTAGCCCGCCTGTGATGATGCGCATGCCTGCGTTCTGCACTCTGGCCAGCCTGCTCGTGTTGCTCTTGGCAGCAGTGGCCCAGGCTGCTGAGCCATACTCCATCACAGGACGGATGTTTTCTGTGTACACCTGCTTGAGGATGCTGCTGTTTGCTCCCCATTTGGTGCCTGTCAGTTTCTTCATGAGAGACAGTCTTTTCGTGGCCTTCCTCTCCGCCTCTTTGATGTGTGGTTCCAGGTCAGTTTCTTGTCTAGTTTGACACCAAGATAGGTGGGAGTGTCATCCTGGGGGACATCTTGGTTGTTGACCGTTAGTTTGACTATGTCCTAGTGCGTCAGAGGGACCGCAGTGACGTCCTCCTCACCAGAGTGATGCCCAGCGCAGAGTGCCACACTGACCACCGCCTTGTCCGCTGCAAACTTAGGCTCCGCCTCAAGCTGAAACCCAAGAAAGCCCCCCCCCCCCCCCCCCAAGAAAAAGCTTGATGTTGCCAGCCTTCAGCGTGACGACAAGAAAGCTGCCCTTCAGACAGATTTACAGCGCATGCTCCAAGACACAGTTGATCCAGCAAACCCCTCCCCTGAAACACTCTGGGGACAATTGAAAACTGCTATTGTAAAATCTTCTGTGGAAGTCTTGGGCTTTGTTAGAAAGAGGAACAAAGACTGGTTTGACGAAAACGACGTAGAGATCCAGGAACTTCTAGCAAAAAAAAAAAAAAAAAAAAGAGCTGCCCACCAGGCCCACCTAGCCCAGCCTTCCTGCGCTGTGAAGAAGTCTGCCCTCCGCCTCATCTGCAGCAGTCTCCAGCTCAAGCTTAGAGAGCTCCAAATCGAGTGGTGGTCTCACTACTCTGTATTACCAAATTCCAGTCTCTAAATTCTGTTTCACAATAACATCATGATGATCCTGTGCCAGTCCTTGTTGCGATGGTTGTTTGTGCTTTGGGTGCGTTTAGTTTTAGAATTTGTATTGTAATATTTGTATTTTGTGTTGTCTATTGATTTGTGTTTAGGTTTTAACTTTGATTTGCATTGTACAGCGCTTAGAGCCTGCACTGTAGGGAGTTTGCGCTTTATAAATATAATTATTATTATTATTTTGCCAACACTACTTGCAACAACGTATACAAGGCTGGATTTGTGGTGAATGTTAACGCGCCACACATTGGTGCATCTCCTGGCCGCAAGGTGTTTGACGGGTCCACCACGCCCCCTTTTGGCCTCCTGGAGATCAAGTGCCCTGTGTGCGAGTCGTACACAGAAGCACGCTGCCTGAACTGGGGTCCAGATGGCGCGTACTTAAACTAAAAGAAACACACCAGTATTATGACCAGGTCATGGGCCAAGTGGCTGTTACTGGCCTGACATGGTGTGATTGTATTGTTTTTTTTTTCCTCAAAAATGACTTTCATTTGGAAAGGATCCATTTTGACCCATGCCACTGGGAAAAGATAAAGATGAAGCTGGACAAAATTATCTTTGAATATTTCCTACCACATCTGACTGAGTGACATTTGTCAGAACAGGGGCCACTCTCATTAACGCATATCATACTGAGGCTAAAAGTTTCAAATCTGTACACACTGTCATATGCAAGCTACATTATTGTACTTAAGATATGGATATATAGACGAATGGCCTTAGTTTAAGGATGGTGCCAGAATAGCTTGGCGCCTAGAGGTGCCAAGCTATTCTGGGACTACCCTTGAACTATTTCAGTCAAATTTATTTCACACACTGGTGTATTTCGAATGATATGGGTTGACTTTAAGGTGTTACTTGTCATAATTCATATTAATATGGAATAGGCTTGGTG
This sequence comes from Semisulcospira habei, assembly GCA_036245525.1. Lineage (NCBI taxonomy): Eukaryota > Metazoa > Mollusca > Gastropoda > Semisulcospiridae > Semisulcospira > Semisulcospira habei. The sequence continues at coordinate 226,588,689 of BTPG01000002.1, read as the reverse complement.
ATTATGATTGTGCGTGCATGTGAGCATCCGAGTCGGTGAGTGTATGTGTAGTTGTTCAAACTCCATATGTCCCTGTTTGATACCCTTAGGACAAGTACTTGCCCACCACTACATTCTAGAAATGGTGTACAAAACAGTTCCTTCATTGCCAGAAGAAATTCATCATTAGAATCGCCTGTCGAACACAGTTTGACACATCTACATATGTATTGTCCATAAAAGCTCAAGTATTCGGTTCAGGAAGTGCATGGGTAGCTTGGCACCTTTCAGGTGCAATGTAGGCCAAGCACTACACTTGTCTCTTCTGGCAGTGCAGATTCAGCCCAACTGTACACTTTCAGGAAGACACAGTGACATACACACACACTGTAATAATACAGCGCAATGATACATGAACACCCAGAAATAAGATTCACAGACAATTTATTACAATAAAAATTAGAACAGGAAACATGAATGCTACATTTTTAAATTCTGAAAACTTTCAGTGTCACAATTGAAGGACACATACCGTATGCTGCATGGTGTGAAAACAGGTGACAAAACCAACAGCTGATTTTATCAATACAGTCGCCTCCTGAAGTTGGTAAGCAAAGCACTAACGGTCCACAATTGGTTGATAGACCCCGTCAAGGTAAGAGGGATAACCTGCTTATGTATCTTGAATGCTTTCACTCGCCTAATGCTACCTGAACTCTCAGTCTTGCAATGTCCTGAGTCAGCATCACCTCAGAAGAAGTAAACTGCTGATCCTGGCCAAGAAAAGGTGGAATCACTAAGCTAGCTTTCTTTTTCGCGAGGAGATCACTAATGGTAAAGCCCATGTCAACCATCACTTCATCTCCCTCCTCCAAAAGATCCACAATCCCACTGTGTACAGTTATATCTTTATCAGACATTGATCCTGTGTACAAGCAGCTCACAAAGGTGACCGATCCATCAGGACTGATGCCTACCAGACTTGTATGTTGTGGTCCCTTTATAATATGAGTAGGTTGAGCACTTTACAACTCTAGGGGTTGTACTTTTATTTCACTGCAGTCAAGTATAACCCTTGTGTTTGGGTAACACTTCCTGAATACCTCTGGTATTCTTTCCTTAACTGCTGTCTGTGAGAGCCAAACAGTGATTGAACCTAGAATGCAATACAGATAGTTCACCCATGTGATCAGAATCCTGCTGACTGTGGACTGGGAAACCAAAAACAAATCTGACAAGGTTTCTTCATCAAAACCCACTTTCAGCCTACAAAGTACCAAGAAAAACTGGACAATGAGTGGCAGGGTCTCATTTCTAAATACATTGAGTCGGCATAGACCTAGTACACCATTGTTCCTACTAAACTGGCTCCATCTGATCATGTTCCTAGCAGTGGGCTGTAAGACCGAGAACACCAACTGGAATAAAGCATGATTTCTGAATCCATTATACCTCTTAATCTTAGCATCACAACCGGCAAATCTTTCAAGAGAGAAGCGAGCACTCTTCTCCCTCGCAAGTGCATCTTCCAGTTCCGAAATTCTCTGCTGAGCAGCATCAAGCCGCTCCGTTGCAGAGGCAGGTTTTACTGCATAGTCGTGGTAGGGGTAAGCAGGCACGCAAGTGTCCATTTTACTCACAATTTCAGTCTCCCCAGCCTCCAGCACAACCATGTCTTCATCATCTGAGGAAGGGGGCTCAGGTTCTTTCCTATAACAAATAAGTATTATAAAAATGAAAATACAGTAGAACCTATGTAGTGACCATACATAATATGTGCGTTTACCTGTGACTGAAGACCATCATTAAGGTGGCTACAGTCACCTGAATGATGGTCTGAGTGGCAGGTGATACTCTTGACAATCCAGTTGTCTTATATAATGACCACTCTTTCTGACCTAAGATGTAGTCACTCTAAACAGGTTCTACTGAAAACCTGTTTCTGTGTGAGACAGTCATTTAACATTATCAGTCAGGTGGTATCAGCTGTCTTGTTTGTCTTTCAGACCTTAACTGGTTAGAACTATACAGTACACAAACCGACTTCAGTGTCACATAACTCCCCATGGTTAATGAGCAAGTTTACTGGCCATATCTGCACCAGTACTGGAAAATAATACGATAATACTGTAATTTCGCAAAACATGTTCATCATTACAATTTTTAAAGCAGATAATTACACTCTTACAACTGAATTAGCTCGCTTCTTGGGTGATTTTGTTCTGTTGTGTTGTTGGGAGCTGTTGGGTGTCAAAACTGAAGACTGACGAATGGCACCTCTGGCCAGGTCTCTCAGAGACCTCTTGTAATCTGAAGGCAGGAAATGCGCACTGAAGACCACAGTTGATCTAGTAATCGAGATAAGAAGAAGAAGAAGAAAACAAAAAGTTATCATGCAGCCCTGCTGACACCTCTTGGCTTGACTCCGCGAACGAAGATTCTATAGGGCTTGCCCACGTCGTCTGCAGGCATTTTCGTGGCTGCGGAGGCCAATCCGGGACAGGCAGGTTCGACCGCAGTGGCTGCAGCGGAAGGTCTGGTCAGGGTTCTGAGTTACGACAACTCTGTTTTTTCTTCTAAGCCGCTTGTCCTTAAGGTTAGCTCTGCGAGAGTCCTCAAAGGAGACGGCTGCCTTGTGAATGGTGGAGCGCCAGGTGTCACGGTCCGCAGCAAGCGAAGACCACTGGCGGTGGTCGATTTGGCAGGCACTAAGCGACTTCTTGAGACCGTCTTTGTATCTCTTCTTTGGTGCCCCTCTGTCTCGGTGTCCAGTGGCGAGCTCGCCGAACAGAGTGATCTTGGGTAGGCGATGATCCTCCATCCTGGAGACGTGCCCCGCCCAGCGAAGCTGTGTCCGCAGCAGCAAAGCCTCGATGCTCACAGTTTCCGCCTGTTCAAGGACCTCGACGTTGGTGACATAGTCACTCCAGTGAATGCTGAGGATGGCACGCAGGCAGCGCTGGTGAAAGTGTTCGAGGAGTCGTAGTTGGCTGCGGTAGAGGGCCCAGGACTCGGAACCGTACAGCAGGGTGGTGAGGACGACAGCTCTGTACACGCTGATCTTGGTGCCTTTTTTCAGCTGTTGATTGTGCCACACCCGCTTGAATAGTCGCCCGAAAGCACTGTTCGCTTTTGCCAGCCTGTTGTCCAGCTCCTTGTCCAGCTTGGCGTCTGACGTGATGATGCAGCCAAGGTAGGTAAACTGGTGTACAGACTTCAGTTCGGACTCGCCGATGGTGATGTGGGGAGGGCGATGCTCTTCCTTGGGTGCCGGCTGATGAAGGACCTCTGTCTTTTTCAGACTGACCTCAAGTCCAAAGAGCTGGGCAGCATCTGCGAAGCAGGACGTAATGCGCTGCAAGGCTCTCTCTGTGTGTGCAACGAGGGCAGCGTCATCAGCGAAGAGCAGCTCACGAATCAGTTGGTCTAGGGTTTTCGTGTGGGCCTGCAGTCGTCTGAGGTTGAACAGGCTGCCATCGAGACGATACCTGATGTACACTGCGTCGTCATCGTCGAGGTCCACTGTGGCCTGCTTCAACATCATGCTGAAGAAGATGGTGAAGAGGGTCGGTGCCAGCACGCAGCCTTGCTTCACGCCGTTGCGAATGGGGAATGGTTCTGAGAGGTCACTGTTTAGTCTGACCTGACCTGGCCTTGCTGGTCCTCGTGGAGCTGGACGATCATGTTGAGGAACTTTGGGGGACAACCTAGTCGCTCCAGGATCTGCCACATACCTTGCCTGCTCACAGTGTCAAACGCTTTTGTTAGGTCGACAAACGTTACGTACAGCCCTTTGTTCTGCTCGCGGCACTTCTCCTGAAGCTGTCTCAGCACAAAGACCATGTCGGTGGTACTCCTGTTGGCTCTGAAGCCACACTGACCCTCTGGGAGGTGGTCTTCAGCGATGGCAGGTACCAGCCGATTCAGGAGCAACCTTGCGAGAATTTTCCCGGCAATGGACAGCAGGGTAATTCCACGATAATTAGAGCAGGCAGACTTCTCTCCTTTGTTCTTGTACAGGGTGATGATGACTGCATCACGGAGATCCTTTGGTAGTGTCACATTTTATTGTGTGCGAATGTTTCATTATAGGATCATTATTATCAGTTATAAAACAATACATAGCAGCGTATGTTTGCTTTCGGAGCATTGGTGATGTTTGTGATTATAATTATAGCCAGATCCCTGGAGCTGCTGTCACCTGTGACTAGGGGGCATCAAACTCAGCCTAAAATCAGTGTGGAGCCATGGTATGTTACTACTATTTTAAACTGTGTCAGGTTATATTATAAACATGCAGATGGCCAATGTTGTTGACTCATGTGATAGCAAAAGGGAGTCTATTTGCTGGGCCAGTGGCTGTCCTAGACGGGGAAGTGGCGCAGTGGTTAAGGCGTCTGCCTCCAATGCCAAAGGTGCGAGGTTCGATACCGGGTTCCGGCGTTGGATTTTTCTCCTCTGGTGTCACCGTCTGGGCAGTGGGCAGATGTTCACATCTGCACGGGACATAGACGACCCCGGCCCCCACGAGTCCCCTGCTGCCTTGCAGGCCTGGCCGCTTGGCTGCGGAAAGGCTAAGGGAGGAAACCCCTGACATCAAAGCCCCCGTGTCTCCGGGGAAGGCTTTTGAGCCAGAGACTAAGACAAGGACAGTCTGATATAAAACCTACGACCCGAGGACCTCGATGCCACCGTCCCAGCTTGCTAGGCCATGGCAAACGAACCAAGGGTTTAAAGGGTGGGGCCAGTACTGCGCACACTGCACTCCACCAAAAAGCTCCACCGCGCAGGCTTTAGGAAACGCCCACGGACTATGACACTGAACTTTCCAAGTCCTGTAGCGATGGGCAAGGGGCAAAACGGCAGGTGAAAGATGTCACTGGAAGCCGCAGTCTCAAACCTGCATGCAGGCGGTTCAGGATATTGGTCGCCTGATGTTGACCTGGGGATGACAACGTCACTCGGCACACCCTGAACGACCAAGCAGCCTTCTCTAGGGACAGCACTGCTTGCTCCACACGGAGAGGGGCCTAGAAAAGGTGGCCTAACCAAAGCTCATCCCCTCGTAACCCCAGTTGGCTAGCCGCGGTCAACGGGCATCTTCTCATGCGGTCAGAAAACAAGAAAAAACAATGGATCCACTTTCATGACGACCACGACCGGACTCAACGTAGCATGCTGGAACATCCAAACCATGCTCGACACAGCAGACAGCGGACGCCCTGAACGTCGCTCCGCCCTCATTGCCCATGAATTGCGGAGGTTAAACATCGACATCGCCGCGCTCAGCGAAGTACGCCTCCCGGAGGAAGGCAGCCTCCAAGAACTTGGCGCTGGCTACACCCTCTACTGGTCAGGCAGGCCTGCATCAGAAAGACGGCTCTCAGGCGTGGGCTTCATGGTGAAGACCCCCATTGCGACTAAGCTGGAAAACCTACCTACCTGCTGACACCACTGGACACAGATTAACCTTTTTTCACAACTCAGTGATTACATCGCAGATCCGAGAGAAACAAATCGTCCATTAAAACTATACTTGAATTAGAAACGTGCACATTAATTGTCTAGAAACTCTTCAAATGTGTTTTACTGCAACTACCATCTGTATCATTCCTTTCCAGCACCCGGTACGCGCAAATTGATGACGTCACGTGAAAGCTCTCTCTATATAAACAAACACTTGTATATGATATTATCAGGGAATGCTGTTCTCAGTAATACATAAAATAAACCACTCAAGACATCACACACTCGTACAAAAGTTAAAGTGAAACGACTAGTAAGACAGGTATAAAACATTACCTTGAAATACGGGCCTTCGTCCTTTCAAAATCAGTTTCCACAGCCATAGTTTCCGGAGCTTTTTGTTGCTAGGAACAGAATGAAATGAGAGTTGGCCGTCATGATCATATCTGCTGTCATTTGTACACTGAGGAACACAGCAGTGCCTGTTGCTTGATGGTTGGTTGGTTAGTTCGGGTTTAACGCACGGTCCACAGCACCGAGGTGATCATGGACGGCCCTGACGGGCGGGTTATGGGGGACAGGGAAATCTATTGCCTATGGAGTACGACCTGAACACTGATCAACTCAGGCGCACTCCAACTGTGCCACTTTGATTTACCAGGACCTTTCAACGGACATGCTATTGAACAAATCCGTTTTCCCCTCTGGATTGTGAGTCCAGCTACTGGGGCCAGGACGGGATTCGAACCCACGACCCGGTGATTCCCTTCGCTCTCCTGCTCCGACGTTTAACCGCCTGAGCTATTTCGGACTCTAGTGTTGCTTGATGCACTTCGCCGTCGATTTATGAGACGCTCGCTCGGATCAGTTCTGCAGATGCGTCAGCCATATTTGCGTGGTAGTGCGCCGGCCTCGTTTGGCTACCTCGTTTGGAAGTGCCCGCTCCGCGTGAATAAGGCCTGCCCGCGGCGACACGCCGCAGCAGGCTATGGTTCGACCAAGATAGTTCAAGGGTGGTGGCAGCGGAATAGCTTGGCGCCTATAGCCGCCAAGCTATCCGGCTGCCACCACCCTTGAACTACTAGATCATGGTCGATCTCAAATGCCGCAGTCCTAAGAGGATAACTCCAAAGGCGGCTGTGGGTATTTCATAACTTGCTCGGGCACAATGAGTTCGGTAACCCTGGTCTTTGCGTGTCGGTAGCGGTTTTTGTCGCTATGATTCCTGTAGTAATCACGGGACAAAAGACCGCTACCGACAACCTAACTGCAAAAGTTATGCCGTCCCCGGGGTGTACGAGATCGATTTGCATATAATTTAAGGGGATTTCCCTTTCCACGTCAGTTGCACCGTTCCGGTCGTAAAATGAATCAACTTACGAGGCACCACTTTAGACTGACAATGTCGATTATGTCGAAATGCATCAAGGGCTGTGTTTCCGTCAAAACTACGACAAAAGAAACCAACATCAACAGAACACTTTCAGAATACCGGTGACTAGTAAAAAGCATTTATAAAACATATGTTTGCTATTCCTACTTATGCACACATATGCTACCAACACACAAGAGTTTAGAAAGCAGACGGGTTTATGATGATCTGCGAAAACCAATTAGTCAGGAGCGGGTGGTTGGTACGCTGTGAGCGAAAACTGTGAAATGAATATGGTGGTCCCCCTTTTCAATCGTAGGTCCAACGCCACCGAGCGGAGTCCCTGAAGAAATTCAGGGCAGAAACCTACCCCGGGTGTGAGGTCGAAACCTCATTGATTATTGGTGTTAAACGCCGAGTAGTAGGCGACTAAGGCCATCTCACGGCGGAAAAAAAATTCCTTGAAATATCATATTAAGAAAGTACAATATTAAAATACTAAAATACAAAATTAAAATTCCCGATCCCCTGTTCTCGCCTTATAGCTTGCTAGCTGTCAACTCCTTTTGGTTTTTATTCTTTTTAAACAATCAGTTTTAACAGCTCTGACCGAACAGTCACGTATAATACTAGTATGTGCCGGCTAAAAGAGCCGTTGTTATTGCAGTGGTAGGAACGGTAGGACTGAATTTGGGCCGGGCCGGCTTCCAATTTGGCACTTCGAATGCCCCGCCTCCCCCAAACTGACCCGCCCTCCCTTGCCATTACCCCCCACCCACCCACCCACCCCCCTTCCCCGTACGAAATCAGCGTCAGCTGGAAGTCCCTGTCCCTTCTAAAGAAGCTAAGCTAAGTAGATCTGGAGCGGGTGTACGGTTCGTTGGGACCGAGCCGGGACTGACTTTCATAAACCCCATAAAAAAATATATAAAAAACTTTACATTCTCAGTCATGTACTGGGTGCTTAGCGCATCGACTGCAAACCCCTTTTAATTTTCGTTGACGATTTTAGTTATTTATTGATTTAATTATGTACATTTAATATTATGTTATTTATTTTATATTTTTGCCAACACAAAAAGAATGGGTGGCCAAGAGATTTTGTAGCCATGATATGTTAACTAAGTGTATGGTCTAGCCATACTACTATTCATTTATTTGATTCTTCTTTAATATTTATTTTATTTATTATTTTAGCCAACACATAAAGGATGTGTGTGAGTAGGAGATACTGTAGCCATACGATGTTAACTTAGTGGACGTATGGTGAGGTTGTGGCTTAGTGGTGTGGCATAGACCACTAAGCTACACCCTTACCCTCCCGCCCCACCCCCCACTCCACCGCCTCTCCGCCCCCACTCCACCCCTCCATTCTGGTTCTTACATCACTTTAATTGAGGTTACTGCTTCCTACACGACTGATATTGGGTCCGGATTCCTACACCAGAAACAGAGGTACACTGGTTAGCTCCCTCGAGCCGCTGCGCAAACGCAGCGGATCAAGGTAGGTAACCACTGTGTGGTCGAGGTTCACTGTAACCCCGGTCAGAGCCGAGAAAATTGGAAACCCAGCCATCTGCAAGAGGCACAGATCCCCATGAGCCCCCGCAGATGTGGGGGCTTATGAGAATCTTTGCCTCTTGCTGACACCAGTTTCTATCCATGTTCCTGGGACAGCTCGGGGTCAGTTTTGGGCATTAACGCAGACCGGAAACACCGTCTGCGGCACTAGCTGACACTGAACGGGTTAAATACTTACGCGCCAAGATTTGCTACCTATACATTTAGGCTTATTATACATTTAGGCTTATATCGCACACATCACAGGTTGATCGGGGGGTATTCGGAGGCGGCTAGTTACAGACGGTTATGTTCGAGCTCTGACACCGCGACCTGTAATCTGACAGATGTAAGCGGGGTGGTGGCGGGGGGGGGGGGGGGGGGGGAGGGGGGGGGGGGGGACAAGCGGAATAAAAGTTTGGTTCAGTCTCAGCGGAATTTCATGGATTTAAAGTGGTTTCAGCAAGAGGCATAAACCTCATGATCCCCCGCAACTGTGGTAGCTCATGAGGATCTATACAGCTAGACCAAGTAACATCCCACCTGATGAACTTCCCGACCAGTTCTGTACATTCTTTGACTCTAAAATTGCCACAGTTCGTGAAGAACTTGATAGAAAAGCGCTGTATTATTATTATTATTATTATTAATTTTGACTGAGAACCCGTCGTTTCGACGCGATTTAGTAATCAAAGCCCACCCTGTAGCATGTCGCTTAAACTGTTCAAAGCATAGGCGCTTAGTGACGGTCATTCCGGAATTCGAAAGCAACTATGACATGTGTTGATCGATAACATATTTTTATCGTACCGTGACTACTGGCTGTAAAACGGACACAGCTTGCGCCACCTGATGCCAGTTGTATAGCGGATCACCTTGCTTGGTGGCTGGGGCAGGACTAAGATCACTCATGCAATTGATCCAAGGTCAAATAAGCGATTCATAAACACACGCACGGAAAACTGAAACACTGACTTCTAAAATTACTCATCAATTTAAATTCATAACAGCGAACCGAATCATACAAGCTTCACAGATTTTTCATCATAATGTCCAGCAGTATTTTGTACAGAGACGACGATGGGTAGCGACGTTGTGACGACTTTGGTACTTTCATTAGATGCAGACAAAGACATGCTTTTACTACGTCCCTATAATTATGTTATTTGTGAATACTCAACCCGGTATACATTGAAACTTGTCCTTTTCAGCAGGCTCTGCCAGGAGGGTTGGGGAGTACACACTGAGAAGGGTGACGTGTTGCTGGTGTCTCAGTGGGAGGCGCATGGACATGATGCGGTCTGAGTGGCCCGTTGGTAGGTTTTCCAGCTTAGTCGCAATGGATGTCTTGACCATGAAACCCACGCCTGAGAGCCGTCTTTCTGATGCAGGCCTGCCTGACCAGTAGAGGGTGTACCCAGCACCAAGTTCTTGGAGGCTGCCTTCGTCCGGAAGGCGTACTTCGCCTAGCGCGGCGATGTCGATGTTTAACCTCCGCAATTCATGGGCAATGAGGGCGGAGCGACGTTCAGGGCGTCCGCTGTCTGCTTTGTCGAGCATGGTTCGGACGTTCCAGCATGCTACGTTGAGTCCGGTCGTGGTCGTCATGAGAGTGGATCCGTTATTCTTTCTTGTTTTTTTGACCGCAGGTGAAGATGCCCGTTGACCGCGGCTAGCCAACTGGGGTTGCGAGGGGACGAGCTTTGGTTAGGCCACCTTTTCTAGGCCCCTCTCCGTGTGGAGCAAGCAGTGCTGTCCCTAGAGAAGGCTGCTTGGTCGTTCAGGGTGTGCCGAGTGATGTTGTCATCCCCAGGTCAACATCAGGCGACCAATATACTGAACCGCCTGCATGCAGGTTTGAGACTGCGGCTTCCAGTGACATCTTTCACCTGCCGTTTCGCCCCTCGCCCGTCGCTACAGGACTTGGAATGGTCAGTGTCATGGTCCGTGGACGTTTCCTAAAGCCTGCGCGGTGGAGCTTTTTGGTGGAGTGCAGTGTGCGCAGTACTGGCCCCACCCTTTAAACCCTTGGTTCATCTGCCATGGCCTAGCAAGCTGGGACGATGGCATCGAGGTCCTCGGGTCGTAGGTTTTATATCAGACTGTCCTTGTCCTAGTCTCTGGCTCAAAAGCCTTCCCCGGAGACACGGGGGCTTTGATGTCAGGGGTTTCCTCCCTTAGCCTTTCCGCAGCCAAGCGGCCAGGCCTGCAAGGCAGCAGGCGACTCGTGGAGGGCGGGGTCGTCTATGTCCCGTGCAGATGTGAACATCTGCCCACTGCCCACACTGACCTGCGCAGCCTCCTACAAAGTCATCATCCTTGGCGACTTCAACGCCAGAGTGGGCCAGGACTCTGAAGCCTGGAAAGGAGTCCTTGGAAAGCATGGCGTGGGGAACTGCAATGACAATGGCCGCCTACTGTTGGAGTTCTGTGCGGAGCAGCAACTGGTCATCACCAACACTACTTTTCAGCAAAAGGACAGTCGAAAGACCACCTGGATGCATCCTCGCTCCAAACACTGGCACCTTATCGACTATGTCCTAGTGCGTCAGAGGGACCGCAGTGACGTCCTCCTCACCAGAGTGATGCCCAGCGCAGAGTGCCACACTGACCACCGCCTTGTCCGCTGCAAACTCAGGCTCCACTTCAAGCCAAAACCCAAGAAATGGGGGCCCCCCAAGAAAAAGCTTGATGTTGCCAGCCTTCAGCGTGACGATGTGAAAGCTGCCTTTCAGACATATTTTGAAAACTGCTATTGCAAAATCCTCTGCAGAAGTCTTGGGTTTCGCCAGAAAGAAGAACACAGACTGGTTTGACGAAAACGATGTAGAGATCCAGGAACACCTAGCAAAAAAAAAGAGCCGCCCATCAGGCCCACCTAGCCCAGCCTTCCTGCTCTGTGAACAAGTCTGCCTTCCGCCTCGTCTGCAGCAGTCTCCAGCGCAAGCTCAGAGATCTCCAGAATGAGTGGTGGAACAGACTTGCACAGAGGACCCAGCTTTGCGCTGACAATGGTGACTATAGGGGCTTCTACGAAGCACTGAAAGCAGTGTATGGCCCCAGGCACCTGGTACAAAGTCCCCTGCGAAGCGCGAATGGCCAGGCACACCTCACAGATAATACCTCCATCTTGAACCGCTGGTCGGAATACTTTCAGAGCCTCTTCAGCGCTGAGCACACTGTTCAAGAAGCAGTCGTCCTACAAATCCCACACCTCCCAGTAAAGGTTGAATTGGACGAATCGCCCACCGCTGAAGAGACCCTCACAGCCATCCACCAGCTCAAGAGTGGCAAAGCAGCAGGCATTGATGGAATACCGCCAGAGATCTGGAAACATGGAGGCACAGCACTGCACAACAAGCTCCATGACCTCTTTCTCTGCTGCTGGGAGGAAGGAACACTACCAAAAGATCTCCGTGATGCAGTCGTTATCACCCTGTACAAGAACAAAAGCGAGAAGTCTGACTGTTCCAACTATCGGGGAATTACCCTGCTGTCCATTGCTGGGAAAATCCTTGCAAGGCTGCTCCTGAATCGGCTGGTACCTGCCATCGCTGAAGACCAACTCCCAGAGGGCCAGTGTGGCTTCAGAGCAAACAGGAGCACCACCGATATGGTCTTTGTGCTGAGACAGCTACAGGAGAAGTGCCGCGAGCAGAACAAAGGGCTGTACGTAACATTTGTCGACCTAACAAAAGCGTTCGACACTGTGAGCAGGCAAGGCATGTGGCAGATCCTGGAGCGACTTGGCTGTCCCCCAAAGTTCCTCAACATGATTGTCCAGCTACACGAGGACCAGCAAGGCCAGGTCAGACTCAACAATGACCTCTCAGAACCATTCCCTATTCTCAACGGCGTAAAGCAGGGCTGCGTGCTGGCACCGACCCTCTTCACCATCTTTTTTAGCATGATGTTGAAGCAGGCCACAGTGGACCTCGATGATGACGATGCAGTGTACATCAGGTATCGTCTCGATGGCAGCCTGTTCAACCTCAGACGACTGCAGGCCCACACGAAAACCCTAGACCAACTGATTCGTGAGCTGCTTTTTGCTGATGCTGCTGCCCTCGTTGCACACTCAGAGAGAGCCCTGCAGCGCATCACGTCTTGCTTCGCAGATGCTGCCCAGCTCTTTGGACTCGAGGTCAGTCTGAAAAAGACAGAGGTCCTCCATCAGCCGGCACCCAAGACAGTGTATCGCCCTCCTCATATCACCATTGGCGAGTCTGAACTAAAGTCAGTGCACCAGTTTACCTACCTTGGCTGCATTATCACGTCGGACGCCAAGCTGGACAAGGAGCTTGACAGCAGGCTGGCAAAAGCGAACAGCGCTTTCGGGCGACTTTTCAAGCGGGTGTGGCACAATCAACAGCTGAAAACAGGCACCAAGATCAGCGTGTACAGAGCTGTGGTCCTCACCACCCTGCTGTATGGTTCCGAGTCCTGGGCCCTCTACCGCAGCCAACTACGACTCCTCGAACGCTTCCACCAGCGCTGCCTGCGTACCATCCTGGGCATTCACTGGAGTGACTATGTCACCAACGTCGAGGTCCTTGAACAGGCTGAAACTGTGAGCATCGAGGCTTTGCTGTTGCGGACACAGCTCCGCTGGGCGGGGCATGTCTCCAGGATGGAGGATCATCGCCTACCAAAGATCACCCTGTTCGGCGAGCTTGCTACTGGACACCGAGACAGAGGGGCACCAAAGAAGAGATACAAAGACTGTCTCAAGAAGTCACTTAGTGCCTGCCAAATCGACCACCACCAGTGGTCTTCGCTTGCTGCGGACCGTGACACCTGGCGCTCCACCATTTACAAGGCAGCTGTCTCCTTTGAGGACTCTCACAGAGCTAGCCTTAAGGACAAGCGGCTCAGGAGAAAAAACAGATGCCGCAGCTCAGAACCCTGGCCATACCTTCCCCTGCAGCCACTGCGGTCGAACCTGCCTGTCTCGGATTGGCCTCCGCAGCCACGAACAAGCCTGCAGACGTCGTGGGCAACTCCTATAAAATCTTCGTTCGCGAAGTCAAGCCAAGAGAGAGAGAGAGAGAGAGAGATACATTGAAGCAGGAGGCTAAAAGGCAGTAGGAGCGGGTGGTCGGTTCGTTGTGGCCATGACTGACTTACCTATCACATCCTCACTTGCTCATTTGTTATCTCCATATTCGCTACGTAAGACTATGCGCAGCGGAACATATCATATACCATAAGAAGACTAAAAAAAATATCACAATGAAACGTCATGTCCTCGGCCTACAGCGTATCGGCCATCAACTCCTTTTTTTCTTTCTTTCTTAAATTGAGTACCACGGTTAGCCAAAGTCTATGTACCGACGTCTGCCTTTACTAGTCCGCGTACTGCCGTGCGCGGGTTAATTAAGGCAGACATCGGCCCGATGACTTTTTCCTTACTGGGCGGAACATCAGTATTCACCGGTTCATTTTCTCTGACGAGACAATGTGTAAACTGAATATAAAGAAATGTCTTCAGTCGTAAAAAATAAGGCCGAAATATACGCATCATCTCACAGGGAGAGGCAGACTGGGAAAATATTCTCTGAAGATATAATGTGTAAGCATACAATAAACATAATACGCCTTCAGGAGTAAAAAAGGCCTACTGTAAGCATCCTCTCATACAGTCTTTGCAATCTCATCACAGAGCGAAATTTGTTAGATATTGTAGATTCTATGACGCATTCCCTCGATCACTCTTGACCAACGATTTAACACTATCATTTGGCGGTTTAGACTCTTTATTTTCTAAATCTAATACTTGAACTGATTTATCAAAGTGCCTGCCTGGTGAATATTGCAATATGAACTTAATTGATGCATAACGACGGTGATCACACGATGTAATTGCGCATTGTTTGCGTGTCTTTTTGCTTGTATTTATTAGTTGCGAACGGAGCGCTGTGATCTCAGGCTGTAGTTTGTCACGCAGGAATTAAAAAAGAACTCTGTTCAACGTGTCGATGAAGCCGATTAGTAAACAGAAAGTAGCATTTGGGATTCCTTCACAAAATGCATAATTATGGGCCTTTACGATGAATGCCCGAACTGACGTGTTCAGTGAACTGAAGCCGCGTAAGCCGCCTCTTTTGGGACTTTCCGCTACGCTCAGTCATGATGTCTGCAAGTATGATTCAACTGAACACCAAATAAAATCAAAACGTACTGGCTAAACATGTGTTGCTACTGGAAACATGACAAAGGCAAACGGCAACACAAACATAACTTGTTCAATATCCCCTGTAAACGCCGGATAAAACACCTGTAAACCAGTCACTATGTTATTTATAATCATGAAGCCGTGACCCACCAACCTACACGCATGAGAGAAGCAAACTGGTTTATCAGAGCGTTGAAAACAACCCCCCCCCCCCCCCCCCCCCGGGCGAGGAGCTGGTGGCTGGTGCGTTGTCAGCCAGAAATGACCAATTAGTAGTAATAATAATAAAACATCCCAATCTGACAGTTCACGCTGTCCGCCTGAGGCACACGAGTATGAATGAGGCCGGCAAGAGGCATAGATCCTCATGAGCCCCCGCATTGGCTGCGTTTCAGCAGTGAAAGTGTACGTTACAAAGCGGTACATGTACGTCGAACTATTGAATGATCACAGTTTGATTGGCTTCGTTGCGTTCATAACGTACTGGCTGCCTTTTTGCTACCTTATGCGCATCTTACTTTTTTAACCCATTCACCCCCGACGCACTACAGCAGGAGATGGATCGACCATGATAATTCAAGGGTAGTGCCAGATTAGCTTGGCGCCTGTCGAATTATCATGGTCGATCCTTGAATTATCATGGTCGATCCATCTCTTGCAACTGGTGCATAAATCATTACTGAGATGACGCCTCCAAAATTTGGGAAATACGGCCGACGGGCTGAATGAAAACTTCGCGGTCAAATCCATCGCGCTCGAATGCGTAAGACACCAGTTTGTTGCTGCTTAGTGCACATTGCTGTCAGCGGATAATAATTATGACGTGGTCGAGAGAAAGAAATAAGACAGGTTTTACCAGATACATGTAAAATAGAAAATAGAGACCCTGTCAGTGCGCGCCAAAACAGCAAAGCTGGGAACTTGTGTTGAATTCTAATTCACAGTCATTCTTTGCCTTGAAATGTGGTTTTATTATAACCATCCTGATATCATGGGTGTTAAACTTGAGAAAGAAATCATCACAATGAAGTTTAATCGCAGTTTTCAAATATGCAAACACTCTAAGTTAAAACGTGCTGCATTGATCGGAAATATCTGCATGAAATTAAATTCATGAAGATCATTATGCAGCGAGATCAGTCCTGTCACACAAGCGCATGACAGGGTACATCAGTAAGAGAGTTGTCGCAAAGCAATGTTGGAGACGGCGGTTCGGGTCGGCGGGGGCCGGGGATTGACACCAACAACAACCCAACAAACAACAAAACTACTACTACTACCCTCCACCCCGCCACGTTCGTGTCAACCGGATTCGACCAGGCGAGCTTACGGACAGCCACCTGGACAGCGATTCCGGTGTCCCCGGCCCCTGTCCGCTCTGGACTGTCATCTCCTTTTGTTGTTTGTTTTTGTTTTTTCTTCACACGCTTTTAGTTTATGAAATGTATTTTACGGAAGTAGCGTTCCAGACATCTCACGGGGACCTTTCACTGCCAGTAGACTCGGCCGAAGCAGCGTTCCAGACATCTCACGGGGACTGGACCTTTCACTGCCAGTAGACTCGGCCGAAGTAGCGTTCCAGACATCTCACGGGGACCTTTCACTGCCAGTAGACTCGGCCGAAGTAGCGTTCCAGACATCTCACGGGGACCTTTCACTGCCAGTAGACTCGGCCGAAGCAGCGTTCCAGACATCTCACGGGGACCTTTCACGACCAGTAGACTCGGCCAATTGCGTTTCTGGAATCTCTGTCAATTCAACGCCAAAGAGCTTTGTCGTCCAAGGATGATGGATTCAAAGTGGTGTCCAGGCAAGACATGGCCACTATATGTACCTTCTTGTAGCATGTAACATATATGAAGTTTTACGTACATGTACCGCTTTCTAACGTACCCATTCACTGCCGAAGCGCAGCGAACGACATCCAAATGCAAGAGACATAGATCCTCATGAGCCCCCCGCGTATGCGGGGGCTCATGAGGATCTATGCCTCTTGCGGGCCTCATTCATACTAGTAAGCCTGATAGGCTATATATTGTACGGAAATAATTTTGCGTCTCAGACATCTCACAAGGACCCTTCACTGCTGCCCGCAGTGGACTCAGATTTTGTTTCTGGAGTCTTGTCAGTTCAACGCGAAAAGAGCTTTGTCGTCCAAGGATCATGGATTCAGAGTGGTGTCGGCAAGAGACATAGATCCTCATGGGCCCCCGCAATTGCGGGGACCCATGAGGATCTATGTCTCTTGCAGTTTGATTCACTGTGTTCATGTTTTCTCAGCAGTGAAGGGGTTAATGCTACGTGAGGTGAAACCTACCTAGCTAGCTACCTGTCTACGAGCTGAGACGACGAAAAACTGAAACGATTCATTCAATTGCAAGCCTCCCCCCTCCCCCTTTTTTTAATTAAAAAAAATTATAACGGCCGTTTTGAAATACAAAATAGATTGTTTGTTATGTTGAATGTAAGTTGTCGTGGCCAG
This sequence comes from Semisulcospira habei, assembly GCA_036245525.1. Classification (NCBI taxonomy): domain Eukaryota; kingdom Metazoa; phylum Mollusca; class Gastropoda; family Semisulcospiridae; genus Semisulcospira; species Semisulcospira habei. Next base: position 226,571,655 of record BTPG01000002.1, on the reverse strand, counting down.
AGCACGGTAGCTTTCATCAAGATTTGAAAGCATTACAGAAGTAGGTTTGAAGAAGCATACCAGTAAACCCAGAAAGTGCATTCCCTTAACTCGTCGCCGAGCACCAGTGACCCACTACAAAATATAGACCGACCACGGTTATACGTGCATAGTTCATTGGTGGTGCCAGAATAGCTTGGTGTGTGATGCCAGACTGTCTCTCATGTACCTGTTATATTTTCATATTTTGTTTCCGTGAACGCTTTGATGTATGTTACAAGCTACAAGAAGGTACACAGTGACCGTGATATTCTTGAACCACCCTTTAACTATTACGGTCGATATATCTCCGGTACTGCTATGCAGTCTTTGGAGGAATCATGCAGCTTTCGGCCAGAAATTCGACCCGTGCATATGGCTCAAGGCGCCAAATATAACAACAACAACAACAACAACAACAACAACAATAATAATAATAATAATAATAATAATAATAATAATAATAACGAGTACTTGTATAGCGCCTAACCTCGGATTAGAGCTCTAGCCGCTTAACAAAAACTAATTGTACAAAAATAACTAATTACAAAAACGCAATTTACAAAAAAATATTAAATTAAAAAAAATATGGTATAAAGCGCGCAGGAATTGTTTAACTCATTCTGCCCGCGACACGCCGCAGCAAGATATGGCTCGACCATGATAGTTCAAGGGTGGTGGCAGAATAGCTTGCGCCTATAGGCGCCAAGATATTCTTCCACCACCCTTAAACTCTCATGGTCGGTCTGTCTCCTGAATTATAATGAGCAGTCCTAAGAGGATAACTACAAAATGTGGGTATTTCGTACCTCGGGCAGAATGAGTTAACCCCGGCCTTTGCGTGGCGGTATCGATTTTTTGTCGCGATGATTCCTGTAGGAATTATTGGAACAAAAGACCGCTACCGACAACCGAACTGTAAAAGCTATGCTCTCGGGGCGCACGAGATCGATCTGATATCATTTATTCGGCCGTCAGATAGCAAGTAAACACCCGCCCTCCCCCCCCCCCCAACTTTGACGTCATATCTGAGATCACTAGAATAATCGCACCTTTTCCAGAACATTCTAGGTCAAACGAGATCGGACTGCAGCAACAATGTAACGAGAAGACGCGTCATTTTAGCTACACAACAGAAATCAGTCGCAATTATCCAAGCAAAAGAAAATAAAAAAGGTACGTAATTCTCATGCAAAATAACTCAAATAAATATCGGATCTTTTCTATGATCAGCACACACAGTCATGCTCTCAAAAGAATAACACAACCACAAACTTAACTCTGCGTGTGTGTCTGTGTGTGTGTGTATGTGTGTTGGTGTGTGTGTGTGTGTGTGTTTTCAAACGCCCAAATAGCGTACACAGGTGTTTTCGTGGTGAAAATGTTAACAATCTAACAATTTATCCCAGTCTTTGACCTTGAGTACGGGAGCTCCCCAAGGATGTGTTTTATCCCCATTGTTGTATTCTCTTTTACACACAACTGTGTATCCCACTATGATAGCACACGCATAGTGAAATTTGCTGATGACACGCCAGTCAAGGGTTTTGTACATAACAATGAAGAGAGTGCATATCGGGATGAGGTAGACATGTTAGTAGGCTGGTGTTCTGACAACAACCTGGATTTGCATGTTTGTAAGACCAAGGAAATGATAATCGATTTCAGGAAAAGGAAAACTGACCCCCTTCCCTTAACCATCCAAGGAAACGACATTGAAATTGTTGAAACGTTAAAGTTCCTGGGTACTCTCATCAGTTTCGCATGATCTGAAGTGGGAGAAGAATATTGAACAGCTAGTAGAGAAAGCCCAGCAGCGCCTGTTTTTCTTCGGCGGTTGAAGTCTTTTGGCGTCAGTCAGCAGATCATGGTGCAATTTTATCGCGCCGCCATTGAGCGCTTTTACCTCCTCAACTCAGTGACGGTGTAACCGACGAAGCCCGCAAGAAATTAAATAGGGTGATCAAAACAGCATCTCATATTGTTGGAAGCGATCTCCTCTCGCTGGTATCTCTGTACCACGCACGTATTAAGAGAGCGAGCTCTACATGATAAGCACCATCCTGCACATAGCCTGTTCGAGCCCCTACCATCTGGCTCACGCTTTAGATCCACTAAGGCCAAAACCACTCGTTTTCAGAAGAGCTTTTATCTCTTGGCTGTTCAGGCCCTGTCTAATGTGGCTGTGATATGATTTTACTCAGCAGATTGACTCAGAAGTCCCTTAGAATTACCTACAGCCCATCTTAGTTGTTTATAGTTCTTAACCATTTCTTAGACAAGATATCATCATCATCATCATCAGTCCCTTGCCCGAACTGGGCGTTGGGGGGACTGAAAGGCAGCAGCAACAGACAGTGCTCTCCACTGAGTTCTGTTTTGGGCGGTGGCAAGCAAGTCTGGCATCTCGAGTTCGGTCCATTCTTTTATGTTTGCGACCCAACTCTTTCTCTGACGACCTCGCCGACGACTTCCTTCGAGAGTGCCTTGGAGGATAGTCTTGGACAAGGTGTTGTGTCGGGTCACGTGGCCAAACCAAGCAAGCTTGCGCCGTTTCACGGTTGCCAGAAGGGGTTCATGTGGGCCCACCAGGGAAGTGACGATGCTCCGTACATATTCGTTGGTCTTGTGCTCGCGGTACGAGATGCGGAGCAACTTCCTCAGGCACTTGTTCTCAAAGGCCTGGATTTTCTTTTCTGAGTCTGCAAGCAGTGTCCAAGTCTCACAGCCGTAGAGTAGAATAGACACTACGAGGGACTTGTAAAGCCTGTACTTGATGGTGAAGTTGATGGAGTTACTTCGCCATATCCTGTCCAGCCTGGCCATTGCGGATGTTGCTGTACCTATCCTGATACGGATCTCTGCTATGCAACTACCGTCTTTGGACAGGGTGGCTCCCAAGTACTTGAAGCTATTGACCTCTTCTAGCTTCTGGCCGTTCATGTGAATGTTGCTGCTGCTGTCGCTTGTGGTGTTGATCATCACTTTGCTTTTATCCGTACTGATCTCCATGCCATAAGACCATGCGCTACTTGAAAGTTTGTCTGTCAGGTTTTGGAGCTCACTATTGCTGCCTGCCATGAGGTCAATGTCGTCTGCGAATCGAAGATTGCACAGGGATCTGCCACCAATAGAGATTGAAGTATGGTGGTCGTGGAGGGTTTCCTGCATGATCTTCTCCAGGAATATGTTGAAAAGGACAGGAGAGAGCAGGCATCCTTGACGGACACCGATCGTCGTCCTGAAGAACTCGCCTGACTGATTGTTAAGTAGAACCGCGCTGCAGGCGTTCTTGTAAAGCGCTTCTATCATTTGGATCAGTCCCTCCTCTATGTTGAACGATCTCATGACTTGCCAGAGTCCGTCGTGCCAGACGCGATCAAATGCTTTCCTGAAATCAATGAAGTTGTGGTAGAGTTCGCGCTGATGCTGCAGATGTTTCTCGATCAGGACGCGGCAGTTGAAAATCTGCTCTACAGTGCTTCTACCAACTCTGAAGCCAGCCTGTTCTTCTGCCAGCAGTTCCTCGGCGAAAGTTTTGAGGCGGTTGAGAATGATTCTAAGCATTACTTTGCTAGGGTGACTTATCAGACTGATAGTTCTGTAGTTCTGGCACTGTTTCAGGTTTCCTTTCTTGGGGAGCGGGATCACTAGAGACTGTGTCCATTCTACTGGCCATTTCTTTTGCTCCCAGATCTTTTGACAGAGTGTAGTGAGGACCTTCGTTGTTACTTCTCCTCCATGTTTCAACAGTTCAGCAGGTATGTTGTCTACACCTGGAGACAAGATATACAGTTTTACAAATACATATGAATTTAGCTAATCTGTTTTCGTTGCGGCTCACTTGGCGGTTTTTGTTGTCAGAATATGGTTATTTTGCGATAGATTTATCTTATTTTACTTACTTAGATGTGTGTGCATATTTAGTAGAATGACTGCTATACATATGTGTGCTTTGGTATTTTAGAGTCTGCTTGATTGTGACGTATGTATGTTTTATGCGTTGATGGACGCACGTGAGTTATGCCGCAAAAAAAAAAAAATCCTAATGTTTATGCAAATGGCAATAAAGTTTATCTTATCTTATCTTATCTTACCGTACACCGCAATGATCAAAATGCGCTACTGCCTTAGATGTCTCGTGCATATTTGTTTGGGCTTACTGGACGGTCTGCTCGGCCGTTGGCCCACCACTTGCGATATTTGAAAAAAGGGCTAAATTATGCCTTTTAACACAGTAATACATAGGGGCCCGATGATAGTAGCTTTGACTAATGCCGCAAATACGCTGCGCCACCGCCGCCTACTAAGCTCAAGACAGAATACTGTCTTGAGCTTAGTAGGCGGCGGTGGCCCGCAGCGGATTTACATTAGTCAAAGCTACTATCATCGGGTCACTATCCAGTAATAGTACAGTTGTTACCGACATCGTCAGGCTGTGTGGTTAGTTCTTTGTGTGTCTGACTCTTGGCCGGATTGTGCCGTCTATCAGGATGTTATACGCTGCAATGATCTGACATAAGATAATAGTCAGTTTATTAGGATCATAGATAGCTCAGTTCACTACTGACATAATCTAGAAGTAAACTTCGGAATACATCTAGGCAAGGTGAGCATTTTATGTGTTGCCCTTCATCAGTGATCGCAACAGAAAAGACGCATCCCTGAACTGCTGTTTCAATTCCACATGCCCACATTTTAATCGCAAACCATTACCTCGACCAGCCATTCTTTAAAAGCTCGACACAGCGACACTTAAGAGATAAGATAAGATAAGAGATAAGATGGTTTATTGCCATATGTTTCCATGTACAAAACAATAAAAACATTGGAATTTGTCTTGATGTCAGTTACTAAGACTAAACACACACACACACACACACACACACACACACACACACACACACACACACACACACACACACACACACACACACACACACACACACACACACACACACACACACACACACACACACACACACACACACACACACACACACACACACACACACACACACACACACACACACACACACACACACACACACACACACACACACACACACACACACACACACACACACACACACACACACACACACACACACACACACACACACACACACACACACACACACACACACACACACACACACACACACACACACACACACACACACCACACACACACACACACACACACACACACACACACACACACACACACACACACACACACACACACACACACACACACACACACACACACACACACACACACACACACACACACACACACACACACACACACACACACACACACACACACACACACACACACACACACACACACACACACACACACACACACACACACACACACACACACACACACACACACACACACACACACACACACACACACACACACACACACACACAGAGAGAGAGAGAGAGAGAGAGAGAGAGAGATCTGATACAGTTAAAAACTGACTGTACACAATCATTCTCACTCGCCACTCGCGCTCTCTCCAATTAGTCCGGTTGATCAGAGAGAGCGTGAACAGCAAGAGGGAAAAAACTGTTGCGGAATCTGCTGGTCTTGGTACTGATGGACCTGTACCTGCGCCCTGATGGTAAAATTTGAAAAAGCTCATTGCCGGGGTGGGTGGAATCACTGGAGATAAGACGTGCTCTACGTAAGAGACGCTGCTGGTACAGTGAGTCCAGGCTAGGAAGATCTCTGCCTATGATTTTTGAAGCGGTCTTGACCACCCTACTCAGTCTGATTTTCTCTTTGGCCGTGATGGAACCATACCAAACCGTGATCGAAAAGGTGAGCACGCTCTCAATCACAGCTCGGTAGAATTGCATCAACATGTGGGCACCGAGACCGAAACTTTTCAGACGTCGCAGGAAGAACAAGCGCTGCTGTGCTTTTTGGACGATAAGGCGAGTGTTTTCCTCCCACTTCAGGTCACATGACAGGGTAGTGCCAAGAAACTTAAAGTTCTGGACTGTTTCAATGATTTCACTATTGATCACAAGAGGGGGAGGGGGAGGGGACTGTTTCTTTCTAAAGTCCACAATCATTTCTTTTGTTTTGCCAGAGTTCAGTTCAAGGTTGTTGTTATTACACCAACTAATTAGAGTCTCAACCTGACTACGGTAAGCGGATTCGTCTGAGTTTGTAATGCACCCTTCCACTGTGGTGTCATCTGCAAATTTCAGAACTTTAGTACTGGCATGGCATGAAGCACAGTCATAAGTAAACAGGGAGTAGAGCATAGGGGAGAGCACGCACCCCTGAGGCGTGCCGGTGGATAAAGTGAGGGTGGATGACACATTTCCACCAATTTTAACGACCTGTGGTCTCATCAACAGGAAATCGAGGGTCCAGAGGCACAATGTCTCTGGAACTCCGATTTGCTGGATCTTCTGGTACAATTTAGATGGAATAATGGTGTTAAAAGCAGAACTGTAATCAACAAATAAAATTCTGGCATAGGTGTTTGGGATTTCAAGGTGTTGTAAAACATAAAACAAACCAAGTGACACCGCATCCTCCACGGAACGTTTTTCGCGATACGCGAATTGAAAACAATCCAGCAGAGGGTCGGTAAATGTTCTCAGAAACCGGAGGACGAGGCGCTCAAGCGTCTTCATGACAACTGAGGTCAGAGCGACCGGTCTGTAGTCATTTAGGGAGGACACTTTGGATTTTTTCGGAACAGGAATGATGGTGGACCTTTTGAAACACTGAGGAACAGTGCACTGAGAGAGAGACATGTTGAAAATGTCAGTAAAGACGCCCGAGAGCTGGTCCGCACAGTTTCTGAGTAAGCGTGGAGAAATGTTATCTGGACCGGCAGCTTTCCTTCTGTCTAGACGCTGAAACATGCACCTGACATCGGCGTCTAGAATAATGAAAGGTGGGTTCTCAGTATGACTCCTCTCCACAGAAGGAGGTGGGGTCATATTCTTTTTGTCAAAACGACTATAAAAGTCATTCAGAGTGTCTGGAAGAGACGCATCAGTAACATCAGCAGTCTTGGAAGCTGGTTTATAGTTTGTAATGTCTTTGAGGCCTTGCCAAATATCTCTAGGGTTACTAGCTGCGATTTTCTGTTCTAGTCTGTATCTGAAGTTGCGCTTGGCAGTCTTAATTGCTTTTAGTACTGCATACCTGGCTTGTTTGTACCTTTCTCTGTCATTGTCTTTGTATGCGTCATGTTTTTCGTGGAGTTTGTGTTTAATGTCTACTGTAAACCATGGCTTGTCATTAGGAAAACTCTTGCAGGTCTTGGTGGGAATACAGAGGCTCTCACAGAAGGCAATGTAGTCAGTGACAGCCTCTGTGTACTCGTGAATGTCTGATGTTACCTCCTTAAACACATCCCAGTCAGTGCACTCTAGACAGCCACGGAGTGTTTCAGCTGCCTCAGGTGACCATTGTTTGATTGATTTTACTTTTGCTTTTGCACTTTTGAGTTGTTGCTTGTATGCTGGCACAAGATAAATCATGGCATGGTCTGACTGTCCGAGTGGAGCACGGGCGATGGAACGGTAAGCGCCTTTCATGGTTGAGTAACAGTGATCTAAAATTTTACCGTCTCTAGTGGGGCACGATACTTGCTGTGCAAACTTAGGCATCTCTTTGCTAAGATTAGCTTTATTGAAATCGCCAGCGACTACAACAAAAGAGTCCGGGTTTGAGTTCTCCGCCTGTGTAACAACATCACACAGCTGCGCTATCGCGGCTTCCGTGTTCGCTTGTGGTGGGATGTACACGGCAGTCAAAATGACACGTGAGAACTCCCTCGGCAGGTAGAATGGGCGGCAGGCAATAGTCAGTGTTTCTAGGGCAACACTACATGTTTTTGACAAAACCTGCACGTCTGTAGCCCAGCGATCGTTGACCAGAAAACACACATCCCCTCCACGAGATTTACCAGTAGCGTCTTGAGAGCGGTCGCCACGGAAGATGGAAAAGCCAGGTGGCTGAACAGCAGAGTCGGGAACCGTCGAATCGAGCCACGTTTCAGTAAAACAAAATAAAGAGCAGTCCTTGAAATCTCGTTTAGTCTGTAGATGGCACAATAGTTCGTCAGATTTATTTCGCAGAGAACGAACGTTAGAAAGAAACATGGCGGGTAACGGGGGGCGTAAATTGCGACGGCGAAGTCTCACAAGAGCTCCACTCCTACGACCCCGTTTCCGCACGTGCCGGCCACGATCTGTGTCAGAGTGAGATGCTGTGACCCAGTTTGAAATTTGAAAGTTAACATCCTTAAAACGAGCATTTCCACTCAAGTCACATTCACTCAGCGAATCTCTGATGTTGAGGAGCACATTACGGTCGTACCTGTGGCGAAAACTGAATGCCTCCTCCAGTAGAAACGCCAACACAAGCATCCCAACCACAAGCACACCTGACATCGTGTCGCCATAGACCGGCGCCATCTTTTTATGACACGCGTACGCACACACCGTCACACACACACACACACACACACACTGATCAACAAATGATCCCGACATTAGAACTGCAATTGCATTGGAACTAGTATTAGAATCCCCTCATTCATACGCCGGTTTGTCACTGACGTAAGGTAAATAGATGTGTTGTGCAGCTCGTCATTTCGTATTAAAGGCGCCCTACTAGTCTATACGCTTATTCTTTTCATTCCATTCCGATTGGGGCAGCACAACTGTAGTCATACATAATTGTAGCCTCAGTCTTACGCTAATTAGAAGCATGCCGTAAGCTCTGTATGTTTATTGCTCCCCCCCCCTCCCCCTACCACCACCCGCCCCACCACTCCCGCCATCCCTCTCCCTCCAGCCCCCCCCCCCCTCTCCCCCCCCCCACACACACACATTCTCACCCACCTGCCTCCATTAAAAAAAAAAAAAAAATGTCCAGCATAGACGTAGTACTCACACTCTTATCACTGATAAACTGACTAATTTCCACCACACTTCAAAGCCTGAAAAATTACAAAAACTTCAGCTGCAAAAATTCATTTTCTGGAAACGTAATGGAAATCCATCTACCTTAAGCTCACGGTACAAACTGTGTAAATATGAAGTGCACATATATTACTGGAAGTATTTTAGCACCTAAAAAGTCTTTTGTGTGCGTATAATTCCATTAAGCATGGGAGAAGTGCATCAGAACACCGCACCTAAAAAAATGGTGCCATATTCATAGGGTCCAAATATGGAAATGTTGTGACGTCATAGTGTATAAAAAAAAAAGAATATAATAAAGTTTATTATTTTCTGAATGTCCGACAAGGGACGAACACACCGATACCAATAATAAGTATTTTCTTGTAGTTATCATAGCTTTACTGTCCATCTAGTACCCCTACCCCAAGAAATTATGACCCCGTTCGGTCAAACTCTGTGGTATCTTTGATACGGTGTTTATGTTTGACAAACACCTAGGAACCTACGTGGCTTTGGATAGACTTTCAGAAAAAACATGGTCTCCGATCCTGGAGGGGGGGGGGGGGGGGAGGAGGGAGGGGGGGGGGGTCTATGGAGGGCTAAAGGTCTATTAAGGGACTTTCCCTTTCCACGTAGCACTTCATCGTAAAATGATTCAACTTCGCACTGAGACACTATCGATTATGTAGAAATGGCCTCAAGCGTTGTGTTTCCGTCAGAACAACGACAAAATAAACCAACACTAACAGAAGACTTTCAGAATACCGGTGACTAGTAAAATGCAATCATAAAACTGTAAGTTTGCTATTCCTACTTATGTACACATATGCTACCAACGTACAAGAGATTAGAAAGCAGACGGGTTTATGATAATCTGAGAAGCAACACTCGGTCGGGAGCGGGCGGTTAGTACGCTGTGCGCGGGAATTGACAAATACCACAACAAAAAAACCAACAAATACAAAAATCAACAAACGTCCCGATCCCCGTCGTTCTCGCTTTACAGCTTGCAAAGCTGTCAACTCCTTTTGATTTTATTCTTAAACAATCAGTTTTAGGCAACAGTTTTAACAGTTGTTTCAACAGTCACGTTTAGATATTAGTATATGCAGGCTGAAAGAGCCGTTGTTATTGCAGTGCCGGGTAGGTACGGTAGGAATTTGGGCCGGGCCGGCTTTCATTTTGGCACTTCGAATGCCCCTCCCCCTCCCTCACCCCTCGCCAACCTCTCCCAAAGATTAGACATGGTCCTATAATACCGATAGTGACATGATCCGTGCCAGCTAACCCTTTGGCAGGAATCATCGCGACAAAAAGCGCTACCGACAGTCACTTTTGAGGGTTAAATCAGTCTGCATTGAGAGGGTCATTCACTGCCAACAGCCAGAAATGAAGTAATGATTTATCTGAAGCCATCGCAGGTGTACTGCTGAGGCATTACCGATGTATGAATATGACCAGCAACCCAATGCGCAAAAGGCCATCGGGGCGACGTCGGCCGCACTCCATTGTTTTCACTACTATTGTTTAAAGCGACATTTTTAAGCAAATAAAGGATTACTAGTTTGCAATACATTCTTTCCTTGATACAAGTTCTTTTAATCACCATCCCACTGCAAGAGGTATAGGGCTCGGGAAGCTGACGTCATCACGCTAGTCGTGGCGGCCATCTTGAGAGGATTCGCGACTGCCGATAAGAGAAACTGTCCCACCTGAACACCATTCAATCTGCCACCCCCACCCGGGTCTGCCCTGGGGGACTTGGGTGGGGTTAGGTATTTTTTTAGTTCCCAGGGTCACCCTGGTCAGCCCCACAGGGTGGGTTTTTCTCTCTATTCTGGGGTATGTGTTTCTGTCTACCCTTTGTCCATTCACCTGTATTTGCCTTTTTAAAACTCTCCCTACTGTCTGCACTGCCTGTAGCTCTTGATATTGGATGTGTGTTGCTAAATGGTCTTAGCTTTATTTAGGCCCCATGTGTTAGGTTTATTTAACGTATTTGACCGGCTGGCGACATACATTCAATGTTCTGTTTATTTTTATTTTTTTTTCACAAGCAGTGCAGGCACGTCCTGAGAAAGCCTTGTTGCTGTCGGGACGTTAAGCAATGTACAATCAATCAATCAATCATTCAATCTGCCATCAGTGCAACCCTTAGACACTAGCTAAGTCAAACCCAAAGTGACACCATTGAATGTTGCTGCATCTTTAAGTTATGACCCATTATTTGAAGCGCGTTGTTGTGGTGTTCACTATGATGTTAATGTTTTGGATCATGCATATCTGATGCCATGAAAAACAGACTAGATATGGTCAGAATGCCTCCAAAATTGGCATGTACATCAAATAACATATCTGATTTTCAGAAATGTTGCATTTGAGACACAGGCACATGAAACTTTATTTTTTCATATTTTTCCATTACCCACCCCCCTACTTTTTCTGTTTTTCCAAGTTTACACACACATGCAATACAGTCAAAATGACTTCTGGTGTGCTGGACAACTGAAAAAAGTTACCATGACACTGACATTGATGAAAAATGAGCTTTCAGACCCAAGGTCATTTCCTTGTGTATCTCAGGGCAGCGAAAAGGACAACGGCCAGGCATCCTCATTGACCCTGTTGTCTGGTGACAGCAAGCAGGAAGAGGCCTGTAACCAGCTGCCATGCCCTATATGCTGCATGCAATCTTTTCCTTAGGCAAAGGGGTCATGAAACAGCTATGCACTTTAAACATTAAGTCTACTGAGCTATCCCACAGACAAAAGACTACACAAAACGGCCAAAACTATGCTATGCGGGACACGCCACATACCAAAACAAGTGTCTAGAGTGCTTATTTAGGAGGTAGCAGAGAAAAATGGTTATGTACAGTTCATTTTTATATAAAACACACTTGTCAGAGTCTCAAACACCTCAACTCATGTTACAAATGCAGTAGGCATGTGTGTGCCAAACTTGTGAACACTCCTGTAAAAGCCTGTACTGGTTCCTGCAACTGCTGTTCCCATAACAATGCACTCAAATGAGCTTTACGCAGTATAAAAATGCTTATGTTTGGCTCAGAATAGACACCAGAGACATCTCTCATGACAATTACAGCAGAATGACACCTCAGATGCAGCGAGTGTAGCAGGATCATGCAAAATAACACTTCTGCATGTCCCATTATTTTGGCTTATTTCACTCTGAGGTCAGCTGTCTAATAAAACACACATGCTGACACTGTTTCATTGTAGTTTTCATCTTAACCTTTGACCTTACCCCCAACCCCTCCACACCTCCAATCCACCCCCCCCCCCACCCCCCCACCCCCCACCCTACTCCACCCACCCCACCTCACACCACAACTTCAATAACTGAAAGATTGCATTTTTTAAAAAACGCATTTATCAAACTGAACGCCCCAAACCACACCCCTTTCAAGGTCAAGGTCAAAGGTCACAGCTCAGAGTCAAAGGTCAGACTCATGACTACCTGTACGACAAGAAATAAATGAACAAACACACTAAACATAGTTCACAGTGCATGTAAACAGGGTGTTGCCATGTATAACATGCAAAAACGCCTATAAAACTGCAAATGCAGCGATTTTTGGAAAAAAAAATTTAAAAATCATGATTTTCTCAGTTTTCCAAACGCAAAAGTCCAAAATCAATGATATGGTAACATTAAACCAGTTTCAGATCTATATCACATATGGCATGTGGTGCCCTGACAGGCCACGGTACACAGTCGCGTTTCCGTACTGTCCAGACTCTTAGCCATAGTCAGTCCCAGGCATCCCCTAATATTTCAATCACCTAAAAAACACTACCGCCCACCAGCTGCACGATTGCCATGCACAAAATAACAATAAAAACAGCACATTGACAGTCTCATTTCTTGGCTATGAATCTGATTCCTTACCAACCCCACACCCAAGCACAGCTGAAATCAGCGTGCCCCTCAAATCACTACGTCAACGGCAACTCAACATAGGTCCACAATTCTCTACTGAATACGCTCAGGATGGTACGAATCAAAGCACCAAACATGTCTCCTCTCATCTAACTAAAAATTTCCAGCAAATTTCAACATTTAGCCCTACTACAAATTTTCAAACAAGGCAAAAATTGTTTTTAAAAACACCGGTCCTTGCACTGCCTCAACTGCCTGAATTTAAATGTATAACGTGACCATAAGGGCCTCATAGGGAAATCGCTGTCAGGACAATGTTACTAAAGTCCTGACGTGCTATAGGCAATAACAGCAATGAGTCTTGCCATCACCATAGGAAACTGCTAACCAGAATCTGTTTTTGTTTGTTTCCAAAGAGGAAGAAACGTGAAGAAAAACGTGTTGAAAAAACTACTTCGCTACTATCTTAAGACTATTCTATCCTTGTAACGCACGCAGACTTGCCCCCAGTCTACGCACAGACTCTCGCACAACAGATGCATACACCGCCACTGAATCAGACGGGCGCATTCATGCGGTAAAACGCAACTCACGGGCTTCCTTTCTAACGGAACTTTTATACAAGATAAACAATAAAAAGAAGAATGCTCACAAACTATCACAACTATATACACCACTTCTTTCCCACTACCAGCATCTTAACGCCACATCCACATACACACAATATCACTGCCAGGCTAGGTATTAGTCTCTCACTCTCCAACCTGTTTGGTGTTCTCGCCTGGTTACGTTCAGTCCTTTCACGTCTAGGTGTGCAAGTCCTTTCTCGTACGCTCCCGAGTCGTCCTGTCTCTCGTACCGTGGACGTCCTCTTTACTCGCTCACTCCCCGAGTGAAGAGATGGAGAGATGACCTCGCATTAGGTCCCTGGTGACTGACGTCTCGACGTCCGTCGCTGCAACTCCGACAATCACTCTGAACACAATAAAGTCCTAAAACGTAACACTTGCTAAACATACAACATATTGGATCACATGAGAAACATTACGTAACCTGGCTGATACAAATAACTCACACGTTCATTCACACACACACGTGCTTCATAACCCGAACTACTTTCGTAACACCCCCATAACTCTGCCACTACCTTCATAATGACTTAGACATACACCCCTCACATTCCTTTAGTTATCCATCTCGGTAAATAACTGTATACGAAAACACCGGTTACCTCACTGAATTCCAAACCAACATAACTGAACCAACCCAGACAACGCTATACAACCAAATTACTCTTATCAAAGCATACCGTCTTTAACTAAGCAACTATCAATAATACATATATAGAAACATACCTGAATTCTAGGTTTCAGAGTCTTGAAATACGGGCTAAGGTATCTCACACACGTCTGTACCCACTACAGTAAAGCCCGCACTAATGGTTCTACAGCTCTGCCAGACTGAGCTCTCGCCTACAACTCACTAAAACTCCCCGTATTAACCGTTCCTTTAAGATTTCACGTGGATCTCGTGCCACACGGACTATCGGCACAAAACAAACCGTTGACAACTACTGTACCGTATTTACCCTACTGTGTGAACACTCTGCATGAGCATAGAATTTCATCACAATCCTCTTAAGATCAGTGGCGGCAGACGCGCCGACGCTGCTAGGCAACGCGGGGAACTTCCCGAGCCCTATAGATCCGCAGTTGCTGGGGCTCATGAGGATGCTTGCCTCCTGCTGAGACTACTGCCCCAGGGACAGCTAGGGGTTTGAGTTTCGCATTAACGAAAGTTGCAGAAACACAGATTTTGCAGCTAGCACTGAGCGGGTTAAATACTTACGCGCAAAGATTCATTTAGGCTCATTATACATTTAGGTTTATAATATTACACATATCACAGGGTGTCGGGGGGGGGGGGGGGGGGGTATTGCCCGAGACAATGCCGTAGTGTCGGGAATTTCTGCACAACCTTTTCATCGTGCCGGTCTGATTTTCGTTCTTTAAAGTCTGTGTACTTCTTGTTTTTTTTTTTTTGTTTTCTTGTTTTTTTGTTTGTTTGTTTGTTTGTTTTTACATGACTACGGAACCTTCAAGAAAAATAGGGCAATCGAACATTACACGTCGACTAAAGTTACATCATGTTACTACATGTACGGCCTATGTGTTGCATACTTATAGCAACACTGAGACTCATTCAGCCCGATGCACGTATTTCCCAAATTGTGGAGGCGTCATCTAACGACTACGCACCTATTGCAGGAGATGGATCGACCATGATAATTCAAGGGTAGTGCCAGATTAGCTTGGCGCCGACAGGCACCCTTGAATTATCATGGTCGACCCATCTCCTGCTGTAGTGCGTCAGGGCTGAATGGTAATAACTGTACAAGCATATTCTCGGACGTTGTCCGGGTTAGCTGCGAGCAAATAAATAAAGATCGGTTTTCTCGTGAGACACGCGTCAATCAAAAATTCACGAGAATTTTTAGCCTTAATCTCACTGACAGAAAGTATTATTGAAGATTTTGTTGTTTGGTTTGCGGCTTCGAACAAGAGCAGAAGCAGATATGACTTGTAACTGTACCCGCATTATATTTTCATAGAGGTGTTATGTTATATATTGAATGAAAAGATTAAAGAAATCCGGAGCGGGTGGACGGTTCGTTGGGACCGAGAACTGACTTTCATAAAGACCATAAAAAAAAAAACTAACTCTGCATTCTCAGTCATGTCCTGGGTGCATAGCGCATCGACTGCCAACTCCTTTTTTTTTTACTTTTCGTTGACGATTTTATTTATTTATTGATTTAACTATGTACATTATTTAATATTTATGTTATTAAATTTTTGGCCAACACACACAACAACAAAAAATGCGTGGCCAGGAGATTTTGTAGCCATGATATGTTAACTAAGTATGCTCTAGACATACTACTATTCATTTATTTGATTCTTATTTAATATTGTTTAATATTTATTTTATTTATAATTTTAGCCAACACATAACGGATGTGTGTGAGTAGGAGATACTGTAGCCATACGATGTTAAATTAGTGAAAGTATGGTGATGTTTTGGCTTAGTGGTGTGGCAAACAACACTAAGCTACACCCTCACCCTCCCGCCCCACCCCGCACTCCACCCCCCCCCTCTCCGCCCCCCCCCCCCCCCAATTACCCCATCCTATCTGGTTCTTACATCACTTTAATTGAGGTTACTGCTTCCTACGCCACTGATATTGGGTCCGGATTCCTACACCAGAAATAGAGATATACTGGTTATCTCCCTCGATCCGCTGCGCTTGCGCAGCGGATCAAGGTAGGTAACCAGTGTGTGTTCGAGGTTAACCCCGGTCAGTGCCGAGAAAATTGGAATACCACCCATCTGCAAGAGGCACAGATCCTCATGATGCGGGGGCTTATGAGGATCTTTGCCTCTTGCTGACACCACTTTGTATCCATGTTCCTGGGACAGCTCGGGGTTTTGGGTGTCGCATTAACGCAGAAACACAGTCTGCGGCACGAGGTGACACTGAACGGGTTAAATACTTACGCGCCAAGATTGGCTACCTATACATTTAGGCTTATTATACATTTAGGCTTATATCACACGTATCACAGGGTATTCGGAGGCGGCTAGTTCCAGACGGTAATGTTCGAGCTCTGACACCGCGACCTGTAAGTGATCTGACACATGTAAGCGGGGTGGTGGCGTGACAAGCGGAATAAAAGTTTGGTTCAGTTTCAGCGGAATTTCATGGATTTAAAGTGGTGTCAGCAAGAGGCATAGATCCTCATGAGCCCGCGCAACTGCGGGGGCTCATGAGGATCTATGCCTCTTGCAGTTGGGTGGTGTTCACATTATCGGCACTGAACGGTTGCTTAACCCGTTCAGTGTCGATAATTTGAACACCACCAAACTGCATGCAGTCACCGGTACTGTTTTCATCATGAACGGGTGGTTTAACACGTGTAATATTGCTCAGTTGAGAGCAGTGAGCGCGCCTGATTGGCTACTGAACAGCAGTACTGATGTTGGGCTTGACCCATGAGTCCACCGCCCTAATCTTGACCTTCCTCTTCATAGCACTAAAAGCCGCAGACATTTCAAGAATGACTGATGAAAGTGATAACAAATAATATAGCTTTCTTTCAGGTAAATTAACTTATAAAATAAAATAAAATTGCTTACTATCTAACACATTGAGAAAAGACAACTGAGAAAGATGAGAAGAGTTGTTTTCCTCCCCCCCCCCCCCCCCCACACACACCCACCCCCCTCCGTCTTTATGTTTCGGCCGCTGGGAAGGTCATCCCAGTTGAAGGTCCCAAACAGAAAGTTGGGACCCCCCCACCCACCCCCACCCCCCTCCTAGCAGGTAACTGATCCGCCCCTGCAAGCCATCAAGAATCATCAATGCGCAAGGTAAGTCTGACGTAGAAGTGAAACGCCGGGCAGAGCACTTTTGTTATCGAGCTTGGTCACAGTGTTTGGCCGGCGCCAAGCCCGCCAGTGGCTGTTCAAGCGGCACGCGGAGGGGGTAAATCACAAGTTATGGCGAAATTGGGTGAACTACTCAATTAGAAGCTTTACGTTCCCGTACAAGTTGCCCAGAGAAAATAACGACCGGTTTTCCCAGAACCGTGTAAATCGAAAATAGAATTCTCGTCCGTGCGCGCCAAAAATAGCAATAGAAAGGGATGTGTGGTGGGGGAGGGGGGATTTGTGGGGGGGGGGGGGGGGGGAGGGGGGTGACGTACGGGCCAAGTCAAACGACAGCCCAACCTCATAATAATCAACATCTTATGGTACATGGTATATGTATTTTTTTTCTTTCTAAAAATAGGAATACATTATTTTTTTCTCTCACTGCAATATACTGGAGATCATAGGATACTCTGCCCCCCCCCCCCTCCCCCTCACTCTCCCCCGCCCCCCGCAGCCCCTCCCCCCCTCACCCCTCCTCTCGGGCTCGTCGTCCTCGTCTGACAGGGGGCGTAGGCTGAGGGAGTGTCGTGACGCTGTAGTCGATAATAACTATACATGTATAATGCCCGGACGTTGTCGGTTCAGTAGCATGCGAGGAAAAAATAGCGACCGGTTTTCCGCGAGACACGCGTCAATCGAAAATAGGCTTCTCGTCAGTGCATTGCCGCCAATACTGGGCAAATAGTTTCTAATTTTCAATCTTCGCGCTGAAAAGTGGCTTTTGTTACATCCATCCCAATATTGTGTGTGAGAAGTAAATCATCACAATTATGATTTAAGTAAGCTCTACAAATGATGCAAAATCTCCGGATGAAAATGTGCAACACTAAACGAAAATACTTGCATAATATTTAATGCATGAAGCTCACTATTCAATATGTCTGCACCTGTCAGGTAATGACAAGCATATGACTGGGTTTATAAGAATGTTGTCGCAATGTAAAGTCGGAGACGGCCGGTCCTGGTCGGCGGGGGCCGGGGATTGACACCAACAAAAACAAAACTACATAAAACTACCTTTGTTCGTGTCAGCCAGATGCCAACCCCTAACAGGGTGACTCTGGTGTCCCCGGCGCCTGTCCGCTCTGGACTGTCATCTCCTTTTTCCCCTGTTTAGTTAGGACTGTCATCTCCTTTTTCCCCTGTTTAGTTAACTCATTCAAGGTTCTCCGCATCAAAAGCTGCGGAAGTGTTTAGCGTTGCCGCTGGCGACGCTATACCACACTTCCAGCGGCAAGGCTAGGCTATACGACACTTCCGCAGCTATTTATGCGGGGCTCCTTCGTTAACTCATTCAGCCCGACGGCCGTATTTCCCAAATTTTGGAGATTTCATCTAACGACTATGCACCAGTTGCAGCAGATGAATCGACCATGATAATTCAAGAGTAGTGCCAGACTAGCTCGGCTAATCTGGCACTGCCCTTAAATTATCATGGTCGATCCATCTCCTGTTGTAGGGCGTCGGGGCTGAATGGGTTAACAACGTTAGCAATAAATGCAATCCAGATATGAAGCAAATACTAGCTCATGAGGATCCACGCCTCTTGAGGATGTTTGGAGTGTTGTCCATGCTGCAACTTTGAACTGGTTGTCCGCTGTGCGGGTTTCGTCGCTCTCGTTCGTTCAGTGTTGAGAGTTGTTCGGCGTAAACCGTAACTACTGTTCAGGTCATGGCTGTACACCGATACACATCGTTAAAGAAATGCTTCTCAACAGTAGCGTGTAGCATTGTACGCTGATCTGTGATTTTGGAAATTACGGCCTCTGATCGTAAGGCCGTCCCAAATCACCATGAAGTACGCGTAACCCATTCAGTTGATTGATTGATTGATTAGTTCCGGGTTTTATGTCCACGGCACCGAAGTGATAATGGACGGCCCTGACGGGCGGGTTATGGGGGACAGGGAAATCTATTGCCTATGGAGTACGACCTGAACACTGATCAACTCTGGCTCACTCCAACTGCGCCACTTTGATTTACCAGGACCTTTCAACGGACATGCTATTGAACAAATCCGTCTTTCCCCCCTGAATTGCCGCGGCGAGTCCAGCTACCGGGGCCGGGACGGGGATTCGAACCTACGACCCGGCGATTCCCTTCGCTCTCCTGCTCCGACGCTTAACCGCCTGAGCTATTTCGGACTCTTAACCCATTCAAGGCGCCCCGCACCACTTTTATAGCTGCGGACGTGTCGTATAGCGTTGCTGGCGGCAACGCTATACGACACTTTCGCAGCTATTGATGCTGGGAGCTTTGACGATCGATAAATTATGCTTAAATACACCAGGGGATTCCCCTACATAAACAGAAAGAGCTGGCGTACCCACAGGTGCAGTTGCTAAAGTTATCAATGCGTACATGCTTTCAACGGAGGGCATAGGTTAACGAAGAGGCACAGGGGGCTAAAAATAGTTCCTCGCGGTTGAATGAATCCATGACTGTAAATATTTAAAAAAAAAAAAAACACGTTCATTACAGTTATCCTGGGATTTGAAATAATCCATGATAATTTACAAGATCACCTTTACTAATTAGCACGTCAGGAAAGGTAGCTGTGGCGGATGAGATGATTTTATTTGAATGAAGACATGAACATAAATGCGGTGAGTCCCTGCATATCAGTTTGGCGTGATGAACCTGATATATATTATAACAAAAAGTTTAAACGGGCTAGGAGCGGGCGGTCGGTTCGTTGTGGCCGATGACTGACAATCAGTGAATACCTTTACATAATAACTACCTTTAAACTACTAACTGACAAAATGTCATGTCATTGGTGAATAGCGCATCGGCTGTCAACTCCTTTTTTTTTTTTAGCTAAAAATATAAACGTGGTTTCAAACATCAACCAGAATTTCGCCAGTGATTCAGAGTGGTGCCAGAATAGCTTGGCGCGTACAGGCGCCAAGCTATTCTGGCACCACCCTTGAACTGTCATAGGCGATCCACATCATGTAGCTGCAGAGGGTCAAGAGTGGATGGGTTAAAACAGTGAACAGACGACATTTCTTCATGGACAAGCTCGACTCGGCTGCCTTTTCTAGCAAGCTGTTCTTCTCAGTGTCATCTGAACTGCTGGGAAAACCTAAGACTACTGCTCTTCCTGCTGATGTCTCCTCTTCTGAACTGCCGCAGACATTTTGTGATTTTTTCACTGACAAAATCAAACTGCTGCGTGAGAACTTAAATGCTAAGCAGTGCGATCCACCCGTTTTTGCTGTTTATGATGGTCCATGTTTTGCAAAGTTCAAATCTGTTACAGAAAGCGACATTACTGCCATAATTGCAAAGACTCCAACTGAACAAAAATTTGCCTGTTGGATCCTGTTCCGACTTGTTTCCAAAAGCAGTACATCAGCGATCTTGCACCGTTGATTGCTGCTATTGTAAACAAGTCTCTGTCAGCCGGAACTGTTCCAAAATCTTTCACTGAAACAGGCTGTTGTTACCCCGTTGCTAAAAAAAAAAAAAACCAGGCTTGGACAGAAATACCCTAAAAAACTACAGACCTGTATCCAACCTACCATTCATTTCTAAGGTACTGGAGAAAGTTGTCTTACAACAGCTCCTGGAACACTTAGAGATGAATGGTCTGCTGGAAGTGTATCAGTCCGCCTATAGGAAAGGTCACAGCGTGGAGACAGCAGTGCTGAGTGTTCTAAATGACTTGCTTTGTAAAGCAGATGAGAGACTTGTCTTCCTTGTGGCCCTGTTGGATCTCAGCGCTGCTTTCGATACGTTGGACCATTCCATTCAAATGAAGAGGCTTAAATTCACTAAGTTTTGGCCTGCGTGAAACGGTTCTCTCTTGGTTTGAATCTTACGTTTCCGATCGGTACCAGTTTGTAGGTGTAAAAGGCAGTGTCTCTAGACCTTCCATTCTGGAGTTTGGCCGGAGTGCCTCAGGGCTCTGTCTTAGGCCCTGTATTGTTTACCTTGTATTCACAACCGCTGTCATGTGTTATTTCCAGCCATCAGTGTTCTTAACATAAGTATGCAGTTGACACCGAAATCTCTCAGAGTAGTCCACCTGGGGAATTTCAGTCTGTTGAAACTGGCATCAAGTCTTGTGTTGACGATGTCACGACATGGATGGACAGTAACAAACTTATGTCAAACCCAGAAAAAACAGAGTTACTGCCCGTTGGCGCAGCATCCCGGCTTCGGCAACAAATTCATACTGAGTCTTTACGCTTAGATGACACTGATATTCCATTTTAGTCTTCGGTCAAACATCTTGGTGTCACACTCGATAAGACTTTGAGTATGCAGGATCACGTCGGTGAAATCTGTCGTGGTGCTTCATACTCTCTGAGACGCATCGCATCTCGGTCCGACACAGTCTTTCTGACTCTGCCACTGCAAAGTTAGTGAATGCTTTAGTCACGACTGAGTCGTCTTGACTACTGCAATTCTCTGCTTTTTGGTCTTCCATCTGAGCAGATTAGCCGCCTTCAGCGAGTTCAAAATAATGCCGCAAGGCTTGTGAAGCGCAGGCGAAAACGAGACCACGTAACCCTTATACTGAAAGACCTTCACTGGCTTCCAATCCAATCCCGCATACAGTGTAAGATTGCGACACTTGCATACCGCACTTTGATGGCAGTCTTCCGTCATACCTTTCCTCCAGTCTGATCACTTACCAGCCCTATCGCTCACTGCGTCCCGATCGGCCCGGAAAGAAACTTCTCGAAGTTCCAAAGTACCATCTCAAATCTGCCGGTGAACGCTCTTTCAGATGTACTGCTCCTTTAATTTGGAATTCCTTGCCGACTGAGCTGAGAAATGCCTCCCCCCTTACGCAGTTCAAAGCAAAGTTAAAAACTTACCTTTTCTCGCAGACTTTCGTGTGATCAATCTCTACGGTTTTCTGTACACCCCTCCCCCACCCCCTGCAGACTCTGGTGTGTGTGTGTGTGTGTGTGTGTGTGTGTGTGTGTGTGTGTGTGTGTGTGTGTGTGTGTGTGTGTGTGTGTGTGCGTGCTTGCGGCGTGCGTGCTTGTGTGTGTGTGTGTGTGTGTGTGTGTGTGTGTGTGTGTGTGTGTGTGTGTGTGTGTGTGTGTGTGTGTGATGGTGGGTGTGTGTGTGTGTGTGTGTGTGTGTGTGCATGTGTCGTTTTCGCCTGCGCATTGAGTTATATTATAAATATGAAAAATGCGCCATATAAATACCATGTATTATTATTATTATTATTATTATTATTATTAGCTCATCGACATTACATTTTTGACAACTGGACCACAGCGGTTCACTGAACCGACCAGTGCAGACGTGACCCACATTTAAAAATTCTAACACGAGGCTTAGATTCTCAAGAACCCCTGTGCAGTCGCAGGTGACTGACGCGAATCTATACCTCTCAGATTTTTTCTCCATGGACAGACTGCTGGCTGGAGAACTCCCCCCCCCCCCCCCCCACTCCCGCCTCCGCCCCCGCAACACATTCCAGTCGTGCACTGAGGCGGCTTTCGAATACGCGGCTTTAACCTCTTAGCTGCCGAGAAAAAGTAAACACGACCCAACTCGCAAGAGACATAGATCTTCATGAGCCCCCGCAAGGCGGGGGCTCATGAGGATCTATGCCTCTTGCTGACACCTCTTGATGTCCATGTTCCTATATTAGGACGGCTGAGGCTCTTAGGGGTGAGAATAATGAAGATTTCAGAGGGACAGTCCGCGCCCAATGGCAGGGAAGGGGTTATGTCCCGAATGCTGATGCAGGTAATGTCTCTTACACTACAAGCATGGTATTTAGTTACACTCTGACCGTCACGTGGTCGGGCAGTCACAGTTAACCCCCTTCCCTGCCATTTTTGTTTCTGAAATCTTGGTTCATTCAACGAACGAAGGCCAACACCGTCCGGCCAAGAAACATGGATACAAATTAGTCTCAACAAGAGGCATAGATCCTCATGAGTCCCCGCAGTCGCGGGGGCTCATGAGGACCTATGTCTCTTGCAGTTGGATCGTGTTCACTTTTTTCTCAGTCAAGGGGTTAAAAATAACAAGTGGTTTTCCGGGCCGTTGTAGAAATAGCGAAGTCAAAGAAGAAGAAAGAAGAAGAAGAGATATCTCAAGGAGAAAATGATTCGACAGGTTTGTTGTAAAGAGAACTATGAGCTTTATGTTATCTTTTGCAGTCAAGTTAACTCACTGAAGATACCAGCCTATAATGTTGTAACAGAAACAGCACAACGACGAAGGTAGGCGTAACCATCTCGATAAGTCTGTGCACTGAGACTGCATTGTAAATTCTAAGTGAGTGTGTGTGTGAGTGTGTGTGTGTGTGTGTGTGTGTGTGTGTGTGTGTGTGTGTGTGTGTGTGTGTGTGTGTGTGTGTGTGTGTGTGTGTGTGTGTTTCTTTTCAGTTCTGATTTTTAATATGGATATCTGCATTTTAATTTTATTCATGAATCACACTTATGCAATACCTCGCTACCTGCGCAATACTAATCACACACTGTCAGGCAGGTTTGCCGTAGGCGGCTTGAAGTAAAACACAAGCGGAGACGACCGGTCCGGTATCGGTGGGGGCAGGGGACTGACTCCATAAACAAACCAAAACAAACTATCTTGCAGTCAGCCGGAACGTCTCTTTCCGGTGTCCCCGGCCGCCGTCCGCTCTGGGCTGTCATATCCTTTTCAAAGTTTCTCAGTCTGTCTGTTCATGTCTGATATTTCAACTGGGTTTTTTAAAGACTAGTTTTGCCCTTTGAGTGTCGGCAGCGTTTTTAGTCGGGACGATTCCTACAAAGAGTTAACTCATTCGAGACGTGCTGCATCCGGATACGCGGCTTAATGCCGCGTATCCGGATGCAGCACGTCCCGAATGAAGAGTTGAGAAAAAGAAAAACACTTCTCCCCAAAGGGGCACTGCTCCCCCCCCCCCCCTCTCCCCTTCACTTTTATTTTGTACACAGTATTTCCACGTGGAGTGCGCTTCTAGTTGCAGTTTCAGTTTCAGCATGCATCAAAAACGGTATATAATTCAATACATAAGATTTATGGATGCACTGTAGAGGCCGAGTGAAACACCTTTCTAACCCCTTGACTACTACTGACGAGACCGCTCGACGCCGCCAAAGTTGTGTAACTACACGTCTCTTACGCCAAACGGTATCATCAGTAGCAGTCAATGGGTTAAAAGAATATACGACAGCACGGCGGCGATATTCAGATCTACCGGTATTGTGACCGTATCTGCAATCTGCAATATTACACTGTTGGATCGATAGCGTTTCCTCCACATTTTTTTTTTTTTAACCTACTAAGATAAGATAGAAAGAAATGTCAGACATTTGAATGCAGAAAACGTTGTCAAACAAGTCGCTGCTGATCAAGAACGTTACATCAATACAAAAGAAAGTAACATATTTGTCTCTTAAATTCATGAGAATTTTAGCCTTAATTTCACTGACAGAAGATATTCATTGAAGATGATGTTGTTTGGTTTGCGGCTTCGAAGAAGAGCAGAAACAGACATGACTTGTAACTGTACCCGCATTATATTTTCATGGAGGTGTTACGTTATATCTATATATTGAATGAAAAGATAAAGAAGATTCGGAGCGGGTGGACGGTTCGTTAGGACCGAGGACTGACTTTCACAATACCTTCATTCTTAGTCATGTCCTGGGTGCTTAGCGCACCGGCTGCCAACTGCTTTTCGTTAACAACGTTATGTAGTCAATTTAATGTGTGGCCAGGACATACTGTAGCCGTGCTGTTAACTAAGTATGGTCTGGCCATATTAAAATATTGAGCCATGCAACACGTATATAAAGGATGTGAGTAGGAGATACTGTACCCATACCACGTTAAATTAGTGGAAGTGTGGCCTTGCAACACCACTAAGCCGCACCCTCCTCCCCCCCCCCCCCCCCCCAACGCCCCTACCCCCAACCGCCTTTATGGTTCTTACACCACTTTAATTGAGGTTACTGCTTCCTAGTCCACTGATATTGGGTCCGGATTCCTGCACCAGAAATCCGCGAGGTACACTGGTTATCTCCCTCGATCCGCTGCCGTCGAGGTTTAGCCGGGTCAGTGCCGAGAAAACTGGAACACCTCCCATCTGCAAGAGGCATAGATCCTCATGAGCCCCATCACTTTGCGTCTATGCTCCTGGGACATCTGGGGTGTTTGGTCTTGAATTAACAAAGATCGTAGAAACACAGTGTGCGTTGGCACTAAACGGGTTAATGCCTTGACTGTTAACCCTGTGGTTGTCGGTAGCGATATTGATGACGACGATTCTTGCAGGAATCATCGCCAAAGACACCGTTTCCGACAGCCAAAGGATTAAGTGCAGGCGGTTCAGCCGTGTGGAACGACTCATGCGCTCAACATATTATCAGCAGTATGACGCTACCGGGAATTCAAAGCCTCCGCATCAGAAACCCAAAGCAGATTATTACGTAAGCACGTACACCGCTGTCCGGGAAAATGCGATCCGAACAAGGGATCATATATGCTATGCAAACGAATGAAATATCGTTTTAAGTCGAAACTTGCATGATAATTTAAAGTATTACCTTAATTAAGTACTAGTCGGCTATCCGTCTTATTATAGATGTTATTCGCAAAATATTGTTTTCTAAAAAAAAAATACATGGTTTCTGAACCAGAATAAACATTTTCTTGGCATAGCTGGTGTATATCTGCAGACGAAATCACACACTGCAGGGACGGTGGTTTGGCAAATCACGTTTCGGGAATTGACTGATACTTTCTACATTTAAAAGGCCCGCAAAAAATGATCAAGTTATGTCATTCCCGGGCAGTGGCATGCCAAATTGCAATCCCACCCATTTTAATAATTTTCATTATATATAATATAATATTGAGCAGCCCTCGCGCTGGTCCCCACCCGGGTCTGCCCTGGGGGACTTGGGTGGGGTTAGGTATTTTTTAGTTCCCAGGGTCACCCTGGTCAGCCCCACAGGGTGGGTTTTTCTCTCTATTCTGGGGCATGTGTTTCTGTCTACCCTTTGTCCATTCACCTGTATTTGACTTTTTAAAAACTCTCCCTACTGTCTGCACTGCCTGTAGCTATTGATATTGAATGTGTGTTGCTGGATGGTCTTGGCTTTATTTAGGCCCCATGTGTTAGGTTTATTTAATGTATTTGACCGGCTGGCGACACACATTCAATGTTCTGTTTATTATTTTTTTTTCACAAGCAGTGCAGGCACGTCCTGAGAAAGCCTTGTTGCTGTCGGGACGTTAAGCAATGTACAATCAATCAATCAACCTCGCGCTGGGACCATATGGCGTTGAGGTGCGTCCCCTGGGTGGTGGATAGGGGGTCCCTCGCGAGAGGGGTGCACCGAATGAAATATGGTGCCGTGAACCAACATGGTCTAAGGGAAGGAAAAGAGACCCCGACAGAAAACCCCTGGTCCTCCTAGTAAGGGGGTTGGGCGTGGGGGTAGCTTCCCCACCCTGCAAATAAGGAAATAGCTACAAAAACGCCGACGAAAAGACAAACAGCAATTTCTTTCCTGGAGGAGGAAGGTTCTTCTACCAGAAGATTTATGACGTCGTGTGGTGAAAGCCGGAAGTCTTCGGAAGCCACAGGACCGAGCCGCCTCTCTCTATCCAGGGACACAATCATGGGCACATACAATGTCAAGACCATGTACCAGGGCGGCAAGGCCACCCGGATAGCAGCGGAAATGCAAAAGTACAACCTTTCCATGAAGCCAGATGGACGCAGTCTGGCCAGAAAAGGCTGTTAAGTCGGGAGATGATTCTATATTCAGGTCATGAAGAGGAGAATGCCCCCCCCATACAGAAGGTGTAGCATTCATGCTGTCACCAGTGGCACAGAGAGCGCTGATGGGCTGGAAACCTCTTGGGCCAAGAATTATCACAGCAGCCTTTAGAATCAGGAAAAAGATCAAGCTCAACGTCATCCAGTGTTATGCGCCCACTAATGACAGTGACGAGGAAGAGAAACATGAGTTCTACGACCGACTCCAGAGTGCTGTGGACAAATGTGCGGAGCGAGACATCACCATCGTCATGGGCGATTTTAATGCCAAAATAGGGGAGGACAACACCGAATACGAAGAGGTGATGGGGAGACAGGGACTAGGGGAGATGAGTGAGAACGGGGAGAGGTTTGTAGACTTTTGTGCTCTAAACAGACTCGTCATTGGAGGCAGCATCTTCCCACACAGAAGAATACACAAAGCAACTTGGGTCTCACCTGACCATACTACAGAGAACCAAATAAACCATATCTGCATTAGCAAGAAATTTAGAAGATCCCTTCAAGATGTTCGAGTGAGGAGGGGAGCAGATGTCGCCTCAGACCACCATCTGCTTACCTTAAGAATAAAGCTCAAGTTAAAGAAAAGCCGCACAGAGAAAACAAGAAGACAGCGCTATAATGTAGGCCTCCTGAGAGAGACTGGATTGAGAGAAGAGTTCAAAATGGTGCTGTCCAACCAGTTTCAAGTGCTACAGGAGCTAGCAAATGAAGAGGAGGTGGTCACCACAGAACAGCAGTGAAAGGCAGTTTATGTACAGAGGCGCTGAACTCAACCTGCAAAGACACTGCAGGGTTCAGGAAACACCATCACAAGGACTGGCTGTCGGTACAGACCTTGAAGAAGATAGAAGTAAGAAAGCAGAAGAAAACAGTTGTCAACAACAGTCGCACGAGAGCAGCCAAAGCAAGGGCACAGGAGGAATACTCGGAAGCCAACCGCGAAGTGAAGAGGAGTATCAGGGCAGACAAGAGGGCCTACACAGACAGCCTGGCAGCAGAGGCAGAAAAGGCAGCAGGCAGCGGCAACATGAAACAGCTCTATGACATTACCAGAAGACTGTCGGGCAAGTATGGTCATACAGAAAGACCAGTAAAAGACAAAGAAGGCAAGCCTATTGCAGACAGAGCTGACCAACTCGACAGAGGGGCCGAGTATTTTGAAGAGTTACTGAACAGACCCAGCCCACCCGACCCTTCAGACATCCAGCCAGCAGAGACCGACCTACCCATCACCTGTGACAGACCCAGCCGGGAAGAGATCAGAAGAGCATTGGCATTTTCGAAGAACGGCAAAGCAGCAGGGTCAGATGGCATCCCAGCGGAGGCTCTGAAAGCAGACCTAGAGACAACAGTAGAGCTGCTGTACTCACTGTTTGGAAAGATCTGGGAAGAGGAGGTGATGCCGGCTGACTGGAAGGAGGGGTACATAATCAAGCTTCCCAAGAAAGGCGACCTCAGCAAGTGTTCCAACTACAGAGGAATCACCTTGCTCTCAGTACCAGAAAAGGTCTTCAACAGGATCATCCTGGAGAGAATGAAGAGCTCCGTCAACCCCCAGCTGAGAGACCAGCAAGCAGGATTCAGGAAAAACCGATCATGTACAGACCAGATTGCCACTCTCCGCATTATCGTGGAACAGTCTCTGGAGTGGAGCTCCCCGCTGTACGTCATCTTTGTGGATTACGAGAAAGCATTTGACAGCGTGGACCGAGAGACTTTGTGGAAACTCCTACGACACTACGGTGTACCCACAAAGCTCGTCCGCCTGATCAAGAGCAGCTACGATGGCATGACATGTCGCGTGATCCACGAAGGGCAGTTCACCAGGGAGCTCCTGGTCAGAACTGGCCGGCAGGGGTGTTTGCTGTCTCCGTTCCTCTTCCTACTGGCCAAAAACTGGGTCATGAAGAGGACCACAGAGCAGAGAAGAAGCGGAATACAGTGGCCACTGTGGACACAGCTTGACGACCTCGATTTTGCAGACGACTTGGCTTTACTGTCCCACACTCATCAACAAATGCAGGACAAGACCACGAGGCTTGCCGACATCTCGTCCCAAGTGGGTCTCACCATCCACAAACAGAAAACAAAGACGATGAGGCTGAACGCAACCAGAGAAGAACCAGTCTTGCTTGCTGGCACCCCGTTGGAGGAGGTGGAGTCCTTCACCTATCTCGAGAGCATCATCGACAAAAAAGGCGGCACTGATGCAGATGTCAGAGCACGAATCGGTAAAGCCAGAGCAGCCTTTCTCCAGTTGAAAAAGTGTGGAGTTCCAGAGAGCTGTGACAACACACCAAAGTCCGGATTTTCAACTCCAACGTAAAAGCAGTTCTCCTATATGGAGCAGAGGCTTGGAGGTTGACAAAAACCACAGTCAACAGAGTACAGATCTTCATAAACAGTTGCCTTAGAAGAATCTTGAAAATCCACTGGCCAGAGAAGATCAGCAACGTCAGACTCTGGGAGAGAACAGAGCAGATAACAGCAGAGAATGAAATTGGGCGAAGAAGATGGGGGATGGATTGGTCACAGTCTGAGAAACCCAGCTTCCAGTATCACTAGGCAGGCATTGTCATGGAAAGAGAAAAAAAAAGGCAGGCCGAGAAACACCTGGCGTCGAGACCTCTAAGCAGACATCAAGCGACTGGGAACCACCTGGAGTAAAATCGGATGAGAAGCACAGGAGTCGCTGGAAGTCTCTTGTCGACAGCCTATACCCTGGGAGGGGTGACAGGCGTAAGTAAGTAAAAGTAATATTGAGCAGCATTTTGCTTGATATAGTACGATAACAGGCAGATGTGACTACGCGACTCAAATCAAAATGTCCGAGTCCAAGACGAGGACATTAATTGATTCGAGTCAAGTAATCACATCTGTCTGTTTATCGGCACCATATCAAGCAAAATATTGCTCAATATAATGTATGTACCCAGTCCAAAACAAAACTTTACCAGAGTCCTTCCGATTATTGCCATTGGTGCTGAAGTGTTCAATTTCGCTATGATTTGGACATAAAACTTCCCAGCTTGACACTACTAATCAAAATGTACTCAGCGCAAATCCACCAAGGCGAACATCTACACAGTGCAAATGTGTTCCTCTGATTTTCCATTCAGTTGTTTTTAGAACTAAATAAACTCAGCGTGAATCTTCACAACATGATTCCACCCAACATAAATCGACAAAGGCTTGAATTTACTCAAATAAAAAATGTCTCAATGGAATAGCGACAGCACACATTCACACTGCCGGGTAGATTTACGCCCAGGTTCATTCAGGCTGTGTAGACTAGTCGCTGGGTATTTTCACTTAAAAAAAAAAAAAAAAATTGCGCTAAAACATACCGAAACTTACCCCTTGAGCGCCACTGATACTGGCACTGTGTGTACTACACGTACTAGAACAACTTGATCACGTCACCACAAAACTCTTTAACGTCACAACTGATCTAGGGCCCGCATAGTCTGGAGTTCACGTCAGACTTTTCTGAAATGTTGCAAAGAAGGTGATATGTCGTAAAGTTTACACATAATGCACATAGGCGGAAGGGAACTTTACCGTCCACCACCAAATGTATGCTTCCCACAAACGGGGCAGAACCCAGCAAATCTGACGGCACTGCTGAACATGTTTAGTCATCGTGCAAACTCCCTCTCGCACGCCTCCGATGTTGGAGAAAACAAGCGGATAGCTGAAGCTGCGGCCTTATCAGCAGGTGCGACCACAGACCGATGATTAATAACTATGTCTATTTATGAACCTGGGTGTGATACTTCCGATGTGTATTCGTCCAAATGGTGATCCTGTTGTGTGTCACGTTTTGGACTGTCGACTGACAGGCGGCGACCGGAGATTTCGTTTCGGACTGCGTAGACAGTGCTTTCTATAATCGTACGTGTCAGTTGTTGAGCGAATCTACTTGTAATTATTAGAACACGGCGGATAATGGCGGAAAACGCCAGCAGGTTTGTTTATTTAGTCCTTTTCTAAGGTCACTATCACTAGCGGACACTCAGTGTCGTCAATCTCAATAATGTGGCGATTCGATTTGTGTGTTTGCTGCTGTCAGTCTATTCTCCGTTTATGTGTGTGTGTGGGAAAGTAGTTTCGAGCGCGCGTACACACCGGCCTAAGACGTATTTCATTACTAGTGAGCATAAGCTTTGTAGTGGGTATCAGTTTCAGTCAACTTAATCAAATTTCAAATACAAACGATTGAATTTCCAAAAACAACTTCAGTAGCTCCCTTGAGCTTGCCCGGCTTAGCACCACGTGAACTGATGTTCTGTGTTTACGTAAAGTGTGTGAATGAATGCGCGTGATTCACGTGAGCGTTTTTGTTGGGTTCAGTTCGCGGCTACATTTGCGCGTTGAGTTATATTATAAATATGCGGAAATGCGCCATATAAATACCATATAATAATAATAATAATAATAATAATAATAATAATAATAATAATAAGGAGCTTGCTAATGTGACTATGCGCATATTTATCGTTTTTTCATTGCGGCCGGACAGGCAAGCATCAAGCCGGATTGAGTCTTTTTGCGGGTCTGCAAGGGATTATGTGAAGGAAAGCATAACGAGCAGCTCATGAATATTAATTTGCTTGTTTGTTTGTGTGTGTGTGTGTGTGTGTGTGTGTGTGTGTGTGTGTGTGTGTGTGTGTGTGTGTGTGTGTGTGTGTGTATCTGCATGTGCATGCGTCCGTGCCGAATGCGTACGTGCGTGCGTGTGTTTGTGTGTGGGTGGGTAGGCGAGGGGGGGAGCCGGGGGCGGGCGGGGTGAGGGAGGGGGGTGGGGGGGGGGGAGGTTGGGGGGTAGTAACGGTATCTTCGCGCTTAGTGATAAAATTCACTAGCTCAATATCTAACATTAAAGGGGGAACCCAAATGCGCAGAAGGTCATCGGGCCGACATTGGCCCGCGCACGACCGTGCAGGCGCCAAGCTAATCTGGCACTACCCTTGAATTATCATGATCAGTCCATCTCCTGTATCTGGTACATAGTCGTTAAGTAACACTTCCAAAATTTGTAAAATGCACCCATGGGTTAACTTAGAATAACACGGCCCTAACTGAATCGGACTGCACAAACTGATTTTGCAAGGGAAGCAACCTAAGCAATGCTAAACTCTTCAAAATTCTCGGCTACCTCCCTTGACCCAGCGATTAGTACAAGGTCAACGTAAGACCGTCAGTCTTCGACAGCGGTCTCCCATAGAGGCCCGATCATAGTGATGGTAGCTTTGACCCGCAAAGAGTATACCCCTACGAAAAGAGAGAGAGCACTTCTTATCTAGCCTTACTTGCAAACCTGAAGCCAGCGGGCCAACGCTGCTGGACTGAGCGGCCACTCCCTGCCCGACTGTGCTAGGCACAGCAGCGAGCCTATCGACACGCCACTGTGATTACAGCACGACTAAATGCAGACAAAGGCGTGTACCGTGTTGTGTACAATCACTACGAGTTCTACTCCTTCACTGTGAAACAAGTGTTTGCACACTATTAAGCCTTTCATTTTATTTCAATTATTATTTTAATTATAAACAGATTGTTCTGTTTGACACGAGATGAAAAGGGGAAAGAGCTTGAGCGTGCCTATGGCTGAGGGCATTGCCGCCCGTGTCCAGTTGGGTCACTGAGTCAGTTTCAGCTGAGTTTGTTGCGGTTGGCCGTTTGTCAGTTTAACACTTGTCGATGTTTATGATATTAAAGAGATTACAAGTTTTCTTTGAGATCACAAACACCGGACACACACACACACTGACACACACACACACACGGCACACACACGGCACACACACACACACACACACACACACACACACACACACACACACACACACACACACACACACACACACACACACTACACAGTGACATGGCTGTGACACGTCACTTGAGCGCATGCAAGACTGATGATAAAAGTGATGTAAAGGCATTGTGTATTTAAACGCATAACATTAAACAGAGAGACTGAGAAAGAGCAAACACCGGAACGTTATAAGTCTGAAATATATGCTGTGAACTGTCGTTCCAGACCAAAAAGGTGACTGCCAAGGGTGTAACATGCAAAGAAGTACGGCCCAACATAGAAAGAAGCACGCTTAGAAAAGACAGTTACAACACACAATACTACCCTTTTTCAAAATAGACAAACAAAGAAAAAGAGAAAGCAATCGCTACTTATCTTCATATATCGTAGAAGGAATATGGCAACTCAAAAGGCCTTAAACATGTGTTGCCAAATTCCTTCTGCGATATATGAAGATAACTTGGCTCAGAAGCGACTGATCAAGTTTCTCTGTTTGTTTGTCCATTTTGAAAAAGGGTATTTACCCGAAATATTAATATTTTGTGTTGTAACTGTCTTTTCTAAGCGTGTTTCTTTCTCCGTTGGGTACTTCTTTGAACTGGCGTACGTATAACGGAGTCGTTTTAGTGTGAACTGAACTAGGCACATACAGTTCCGGCAAAGCTGTGAAACATGCTTATTGATACTGTAGCTTCAGCGGCATCAGTCTTTCTATTCTGCCTCCAAGACGCAGCAGCAACATGCCTGTTTTTGTCTCTCAAAATAAAGTGTAATCACGGTAGTGTTCAGATACATGTTCAGATAAATTATGTTCATCATTTTTTTTTTGCGCGAATTTTAACAATTAGGCGCCGCACACCACTGAATTACCGTGACCCGAGGCTCTGGCTCTACGGTTCGCCATTTCAGTTGCAGCAGCAGCAGCAGCCGACCAGTCGGGCAAGGGTGAGTGGCAGATTGGAATGCGAAGCGGCCTGGCTTCAGTATTTCGCGGAAGTGCTGTCTCTTTCCGTATGGGTATACTCTTTGCTTTGACTAATGCAAATCCGCTGCGCCACCGCGTGCGCGCCACCGCCGCTTACTAAGCTCAAGACAAAACAGTACAAGGCGGGGAGGAAACGAAAGCAGTCACACAAAGCGGCGAAGCACTGTGATTCCCGCAGAGCAGTTTTCAACCCTCAAAGCAACCCGATCCGCCTAAAACCTTGAACTGAACAAACTCGGTAGATATTTTGCACAAATCTATACCAACAGTTTGTCCTCCGATCAAAACTGATAGTTTAGTATCAAGGCTTTTTGCAGTCAACCATCATTATAGCGGCAGCCGACGTCGATTTGTAGCCGGGGTTTTAGATGCGGCCGGAAATACGCCCCGTGCTAATTTTTCATTGGTTTATGTAAATTAGCATCATATATGTGGAGTAATCCCCATATGTGAATGTCTACATTTGGTTTGTTCGTATTTGGGGTGATCTATAAAAAGCTTAACGAACATGGCAAAGGCACCGCCTCGTGTCTTTGCTCTCTGTGAGATTGTCGTTTGCCACACAGCACACGCAACATACACCCAAACACGCCTGATTCTACATGGTGTCAGAAGTGGGATCCAGTAAGTCTTTTACTCTGGAGCATCAACAGATCGTCACACGGAAAAAGTTCGACGAGAAAGACTTTTCGCATCGATTGTTACATTTGTTTTCCCGTCCTCGGACACATAACGACGAACGTTGCGGCATCTCAGAAGACACGACTATTTCCTTATCGAACGCTGTAGCGTGATTGTAGTGAAGGGACGACACCAGCCATAGAGAAAGAAAGACAGAAAGACGTTTTGTTCGTTTTGGGGACTGCAGAGTTCGTCTCATCGTTGTCAGTTGGAGCTGCATCTTGTACGGCGGTGATGTTACACGCGTGTTCTGACCGGCGCGGCGGTGGCACAGTTGCTACGACCCACGGACAGTGTAACCTGTTTATCGAGGACGATTTCGGACACACCAGCTGATCATGGAACTTTGATGCTTGCCGACAAAACGGGATTGAACTTGTAAATTCAATTGCCAGTAAATATTTTATTTCTGTGTGGTATACAAGCAACATAAACTATTATCTACTACAAACATAATAACAACAACAAACATTCAAGGTGTTACTGCAGTGATACAGACAATTATGTTGCATCTTTTATATGTTTTGTGACTATTGAACTTTGTTTTGAATTTAAAATATTTTGACCACATACATTAGTAGTATCTTTTTTAAGAGTTATTATTACTGAAACCCCATCTTAGGTAGTAAGTAGCAATTTCAAAGTTCCCATTTAGCAGTCATGTCTGATGAAGATGAACACCCTCAGCGGGTCCCCAAGCATTTCACAAGTTCTATCCCTGTCCCTTCCAAGCTAGATTTGCAGGGAGATGCTGAGCAGAGCTGGAGAAGATTCCATCGACAATAGAAAAATTACTCCATCGCCAGCAGACTAAATAAAGAAGAAAAGTCGTATCAATGCGCAGTCTTCCTTGCCTGTGTGGGCGAAGAGGCACAAGAAATATATGAAGGGCTATCGTTCGGACCTCTCGAAGACAACACAGACATTGAAACCGTTATCAAGAAATTTGAAGAGTTTTGTATTGGCGCCACCCATGAGGTGTACGAATCGTTCAAATTCCATAGCAGACGACAAGCAGAGGGAGAAACCATTGACGGGTACGTTGCCACTTTGAGAAAGCAGGCGAAGAATTGCAAATTTGGAGACCAAGAGGAGAGAATGATACGAGACAGAGTGGTGATCGGTATAAAAGACGACCACGTAAGACAGAAGCTGCTTGAGGAAAAAGAACTGGATCTGAAGAAAGCTGTCCAAATTTGCCGGGCATATGAAGCAAGTCAAGTCCGTGGCAGGTGCTACTGAAAGCTCTGTAAACAGGCTGAAACAGACGAATTCTACTCCTACAAAAGACCTACACTCTCCTTCAGGTCAAGCAGGTGTTGCCTCTGAGAGAAGACAGAATTGCACTCGATGTGGGGGAAGATCACATCGAAGAGCTGTGTGTCCAGCGCAGACAGCAAAATGCCT
Organism: Semisulcospira habei; assembly: GCA_036245525.1. Taxonomy (NCBI): domain Eukaryota; kingdom Metazoa; phylum Mollusca; class Gastropoda; family Semisulcospiridae; genus Semisulcospira; species Semisulcospira habei. The sequence continues at coordinate 226,535,607 of BTPG01000002.1, read as the reverse complement.
GCGATGCTCCAAAATTGGTCACTATGCAAATTGTTGTAGAACACGCATTGTCCAGGAAGTTGAAGAACAGCCTTTTCTGGGAATGATAATAAGCGAGGTCACATGCGACCCCTGGAAGGTGAAAGTAAAAATGAATGGTCGAGAAACAACCTTCAAAATGGACACAGGGGCGGACGTGACAGTCATTCCAGAAAGCAAGTTGCCCGAAGGTATCAGACTCAGGCAAACATACAGAAAACTGTATGGTGCCAGCCGATAAAGCATTGCAGTGAAGGGCGTGTTTTCAGCTAAACTGCAGTACCAAGGAAGATCAATAACAGATGACATTTACGTCATTCAGAGTCTGGGAGAACCTTTGCTTGGTCGACCAGCCATTTCAAGCCTACAGCTTCTTGTTCGAGTCTGTGAGGTTAGCACAGACAGTTGTCGTGCAGAATTTCCTGAGCTTTTTGGAAAATTGGGAAAGGTTGAAAACTCCTACCGGGTACATTTGAAAGATGACGCTCACCCATTTGCTGTTGCAACGCCAAGAAGGTTGGCACTTCCTCTGCAAAACAAAGTCAAAGAAGAGCCCCAGAATCTCCAAGAGATGGGAGTGATTCGGCCTGTCACTAAGCCCACGGATTGGTGCGCCCCAATCGTTGTTGTTCCAAAATCTTCAGGGAAGATAAGACTTTGCGTTGATTTCACTAAGCTCAATGAAGCTGTGAAAAGAGAGAATTTCCCTCTGCCGTCCACGGATGAGCTACTAGCCAAACTTGCGGGAGCCACAGTCTTCACAAAGCTTGATTGTAACCAGGGGTTTCACCAGATCCCGCTAGACCCAGCATCCCAAGAACTCACAACATTCATCACACCCTTTGGGAGGTTTTGCTACACAAGGCTCCCCTTCGGCATCAGTTCCGGGCCTGAGATATTCCAGAGGATGATGTCACAGCTGCTCTCAGACATTCCGGGCGTGGTGTGTGATATGGACGACATCCTAGTGTATGGGACGACCCAGAAGGAGCATGATCAGGCCGTCAGAAAAGTGCGCCGGCTCAACAAGCTGAAGGAGACGGGCCTTACGCTGAATGCAGAAAAGTGTGAATTCTCAAAGGAATCGGTGAAGTTCTTGGGACACATAATCTCCAGCAAAGGAGTACACATCGACCCTGAAAAGCTTCAAGCGATCGTCAACTTCCCCAGACCAACCAACGTGAGTGAGTTACGGCGTCTGTTAGGGATGCTCAACCATGTGTCCAAGTTTGCAGGATCTAACCTAGCAGAGATCAGCAAGGCTCTGAGAGAGCTTCTCAAGAAGGACACGAGTGGACCTGGAACAGCATGCACGAACGAGCGTTCCAGAAAATCAAGGAGCAATTGAGCTCGGCACCAGTCCTTGCCCACTATCACCCTAACAAGAAGACAAAGTTGTGAGCGGACTCCTCTTCATTTGGACTCGGAGCGGTCCTTTTACAACAACAAGAGGACGGGACGACAAAACCTGTCTTCTATATCTCAAGGGCACTCACAGCAACTGAGCAGCGGTATGCTCAAGTGGAGAAAGAAGCACTGGCGGTCACATGGGCGTGCGAAAAGTTCGCACCCTACATCCTTGGACTCAAGGACCTGACGATATAAACTGACCATAAGCCGCTCCTTGCCCTCCTGAAGACAAGAAACTTGGACGAGTTATCTCCCCGAATCCAGAGGTTCAGAATGAAGCTCATGCGCTATGCCTATCAGATAGAGTATACAAGGGGAAAGAACCTTACCACAGCAGATGCTCTATCGAGAGCACCTTCACAGTTGCCAGACCTGGAAGACAAACAGTTGGAAGAAGAGACGAATGCGACGGTGCATCAGGTCGTCAGCGGCTTACCCTGCACTGAGCCTCGCTTAAACGAAATCAGCCAGAAACAGCAGAGTGATGAGCTTTGCCAAAAGATCATCAGATACTGTCAGCATGGTTGGCCTGACAAGTGTCCAGAGGACCCAGCATTGAAGCCATACTGGTCTGCTCGAGCCGACATCAGTCTTCAAAATGACCTTCTCTTACATGGTTCAAGACTCATCATCCCTGAAGCCTTGAAGCAAGACATTCTTGGAAGGCTTCATACGGGTCATCAAGGCGTTGTCAAGACCCGTGCATTGGCTCGCGAAAGCGTGTGGTGGCCAGGACTCTCTGTGCAGATAGAGAAACTGGTCAATAACTGCCCTGTCTGCACGAAGGAGAAAAAATTTCCTCCCGAACCCCTTCAACCGTCCCCAGTCCCAGAGTACCCTTGGCAAACTGTTGGCACAGATCTCTTGGAACTAGATGGGAAACACTACCTGTTAGTCATGGACTATTACTCTAAGTTCATCGAGATTTGCGTTTTGAATTCCACAACTTCGCAGATAGTGATAAATCACATGAAGGGTTTCTTTGCTAGACATGGAATACCCGAGAAAGTAGTGTCCGACAACGGACCTCAGTTCTCCTGCAGACAATTCAAAGACTTCGCAGAAGAATATGAATTCAGGTACGTCACAAGCAGTCCTCATAACCCACAATCAAACGGAGAGGCTGAAAGGGGTGTCCAAACCGTCAAAAATCTTCTCAAGAAGACGAAGGACCCCTACAAAGCCATGTTGATGTACCGAGCGATTCCATTGCAGCATGGGAAAAGCCCAGCAGAGTTGTTGATGGGACGTAAAATCAGGACCGTTGTGCCTGCTAATCTGTCGCAGCAGAAACCTCAAAGTCAACATTTCTTTCAAGAAAAGGAGATGGAACGGAAAAGGGTGATGAAAAAGAACTTTGACAGAAGACACAGAGCAAGAGCCCAGCGAGAACTGAAACCTGGCCAGGCTGTATGGGTAGGACCTCAACGCCAAGACTCTGGAGTCATTGTTCGCAAAGTCAGTAACCGTTCTTATGAAGTCCGCACGCAGTGGGGAACACTGAGACGAAATCGTCGCCACCTGACTCCCCAAGGTGTCCCCATGCATTGGCTACCACCCAGAACCTTGAATCACCACGACTTTCTGCGTGCACCACTAGAGGAAGCTGAAACTACAAATCTCAAGGAGCCCGAGCAGCCTCGCGCTACACCCGACGAAGTGCCTGTGAGCCCTAAAGGCGCTGTCGCACCCCCTGTCGCTCCCCACAGTGCTATCGACCCTGCTCCTTCCCCAGCTCCTCCGTTTCGGCGGTCTAGCCGCATTAGCAGAGCCCCCGATAGACTCGATCTGTGAGGGTTAGACCCCTCTGCGTTCCTCACAGCATTTCATCTTAGGTTTGTTATAAATAATTCATTTTCATGGCGCAGCCATAGGTTGTTTTAGTTTCTTTTATTTCTGTTTGATGGTTACAATTAGTTCAAATGTTTTAGATTTGGAAATGTCCATTTCGGCTTAGAAAGGGGGATGTGGAGTAATCCCCATATGTGAATGTCTACATTTGGTTTGTTCGTATTTGGGGTGATCTATACAATGCTTAACGAACATGGCAAACACCGCCTCGTGTCTTTGCTCTCTGTGAGATTGTCGTTTGCCACACAGCACACGCAACATACACCCAAACACGCCTGATTCTACAATATATCCAATGAAATTAAAACAAAAGTGCGTCTTACTATCGAGTCACATGAACGTGTGACCTGCAGGCAGCATGAGTCGCTGTAGTAGTCCAAGAGCTAGCCCGGTCTACCGTGCACCCCCCCCCCACCCCCACCCCTCCCACCCTACGCAATAAGATGGGTTTCAAAGTGTACCTTAGTATGTCCTGAGATGTTTAAGCGATGTTCCCTAAAATCCTTAGGAACACACCAGAGATATTAGCCGATGGCGCAAGGGTACTCCCATTCACATTCTTCGCAGATGCTAAAATGAGCTTGAGAAACATTTTTCTCTAAATAAATCAGAATTCATTTCAGAAGCCCAAATATTATGTTAAGGCACACCTTCTACGTCCTCTGCAAAAAACAGAATGAAAAACATATTGAATCTGTGGCTCACAGAGAAGGTATTTGTGCACCCAGTAAATGGCCATTTCCACAAAATCGCAAAAAAAAACAAAAATAATGTGTCAGATGCCTTCAGACATTTTCTATAGCACTGGCAGTCCATTTTCAGGCTTACATCATTAAAACAGGATGTCACAATTATTATAAACTTGACTAGGTGATGTTGTGATCACTATGAGTGCCACATTGGTTGATTTTGTATCCCTACCTCCAAGTTGTAAAAATACGCAAAATTAATTAGAAAAAAATTACTAAAGTTATTCCATTTCATTTTGACCTCTCTTTACCTATTAAGTTTCAATAATTTGAGCATAAAGTGCAAGAAAATGAGGAGAGTCGTCATCCTTTACGACACGTTTGTGATGAATGATAACTTTTTCCCATTTAAAATTGCCAAATTGGAAAACGTACGTTGTCTCCGATGCCCTCAGAAATTTGGTATACAACTGATAGATCTTTTTTTTAGGTTTTAGTGGTTAGGTTAGAGTACCACAGTTACTCCCAACCTGATTTTATGATGCTGTGATTCATTTAGGGGCCACAGTGGCTGAATCTGCTGCCCTACCCCCATTTTACCAGTACGCAAATGAACGCAAAATGATCATAAAAATTGCTTATGTCGTATTCCTCTGGCTAAATATTTTGTTGCCAGTTTTCTTAACAACGTATGCACATTGAGCATAAAATTTGTGATCATTTTATTAATTTCAATGTGACCCTTCAATTTAATTGTAGTTCCTTTTTGTTAAAGCATAAAAAGGGGAAAACGTCTGTAAACAGGGGCTGCTGCTGAAGAACTTCTTTACTAGAACAGCAAGACTGTATTAAACGGCACATTCAGCAGTCTTGTCAAACTCAGGAAAGGTGTACCTCAGGGAGATGATGTGTCTGATGCTGTTCTTGGTCTACATTAATGACATCAGTACAGTACGGCAGTACCAAGGTTCGTCTCGAACATCCTCCATGCGGATGACTTTGCAATGTGGAGCGCAGCAGAACATAAAGAAATAGCATCCTGCAGAACCCAGGATGCTGCCAATAGAATCAGCAGCTGGACTGAAAGATGGCCACTCAAACTAAGCTAGACCATCTCTTTCAATCAGATGGAAGAGGTCACCTTGAAAACTGGAGACCTCCCAGTACCAAAGACAGACAGGCCAACTTTACTGGCAATAAATAAATTACTGGATTCACATGGAGGCCTCACATCGAAGCCATGGAAGCTAGAGCTGCAGGAACAAGTATCGGATGAAGAAACTGGTGGGGACCACATTGGCGCAAATTACAGTATCCTGGCGCAAGCAAACACCAGTTCGGTCAGACCAGTAGTGGAGTACCAAGATACTTTGACAACATGAAACACTCTGCAAAACCAAAAATGCCAGGCTTGACAAGATGCAGAACATGGGTCATTCTCATGATGCAGTGACATTCTTAGAGATATCTGGAGTATTTTCTTAACATTGTTTTGGCTGTTAGGAACCATGAAACTTTATTACGCATATTCATATTTACACCTTTCTATACAAAAATAAATAAGAAGAAAATACCATACTAGACCTGCCTTACGCTAGGTAAAATAGCTCCTAAAAGACCAGCTAGTTTCACTCATTCAGTCTATCATTTTTGCCTTTTTTCTCCACTAAACAAACAGCAAACAAATTGATTGTTCACATTTTGATCAGAATACAGTCCAACGTTCCATATATTTTACGGACATTAAAGGGATCGGAGACACGACACCTCCCTGAGGTACAGCCTCCCTGAGTTTGACAAGACGGCTGAGTGTGCCGTCGACTTCAATCATGCAATTCTGTTGAAGAGGACGTCTTTCAGCCATCGGTACATCATGCCTCCAACTTCAGACGATAGAAGCTTTAGCAGCAGCCCCTGTTTACAGACTCCCCCAGCCCTCCCTTCCCTCCCCCCCCCCCCCCCCCGCCTTCCCCCCCCCCCCGCCCCCCACCCTTATTTTCTTAATCCAAAATAGTTACAATTAAATTGATGGGTCACATTGAAATTATTGAAATGATCACTAATTTCTATACTCAATATGCATACTTTGTTAAGAAAACTGGAAGCAAAACTATTTAAACAGAGGAGTATGACGTAAGCAATTTTTTTGATCATTTTGCGTTCCTTTGCGAACTGGTAAAATGGGGGTAGGGCAGCAGATTCAGCCACTGTGGACCCTAAATGCATCACAGCATCATAAAATCAGGTTGAGAGTAACTGTGGTACTCTATCCTAACCAATACAAACTATAAAAACAAAAAGACCTATCAGTTGTATACAAAATTTCTGAGGGCATCGGAAACCTTTTTTTTTTTTTTTTTTTTTTTTTTCGATTTCGCGGAAATGGCCATTTACTGGGTGCACAAATACCTTCACTGTGAGCCACAGATTCAATATTTTGTCATTCTGTTTTTGTAGAGGAAGCAGAAGGTATGCTTTAACATAATATTGCCTTATTTGGGCTCCTGTAATAAATTCTGATTTATTTAGAGGAAAATATTTCTCAAGCTCACTTTAGGATCCGCGAAGAGCGTGAATGGAGGTACCCTTGCGCCATCGGCTATATCTCTGGTGTGTTCCTAAGGATTTTAGGGGAACATGGCTTAAACATCTCAGGACATACTAAGGTACACTTTGACTGAAACCCATCTTATTGAGTATTGTGAGGGCGGGGGGGGGGGGGGGGCGGCAGTCAAGACTGGCTTGTGGAGTATAGGTACGTATTTCTGGCCCCAGCCCGAAAAGGTCTACTTTAATGGAGTCTGGTTTAAAGCTGAGGTGCAATGAGAAAAACCTGCCCAGCACGTGTTTTAGAAAGACTACAGGACCCAACTTGGGCCCTCCCCCTAAGTGGGTCAAATCGGTTCGTAACTCGGTTGACGGAGTTGGCAACTGCGTATCCCGAGCTTGCAAAACTCTCGGAAAACGACAGACCACTTCCTGTTGCACGGAAATCATCGCGATTAGCAGATCGGACAACAGCAGACGATTCTGTGACACTTTGAAACTGACCGACAGCCACGGATTTTACGCGCTGGGGACTATGATGGCAGAATGTACGGCTGTACATGCTGTAAGTATGACTCCTGACACTTTGTAGTTGTGAACGAATTTTTTCAACACGTACCTCCAGTCCAATATAGGCTAATATAAATAAATAATGAAGCAGTGTGATGTACAACCAATACAGTAAATTGGATGAGAGAGAGAGAGAGAGAGAGAGAGAGAGAGAGAGAGAGAGAGGAGAGAGAGAGAGAGAGAGAGAGAGAGAATCGACTGTTTACATAGATGCCAAAAGATACAAGGTCGCCATGGGTCAAGCTGATTTTTAGTAGCTGCCCTTCGTATGGAGAAAAAATTTGCTGTAGGCCACTCCAGATGAAAATATATAACAACAAACACTAAACGACAAATAACCCCTCCTTCCTCACCCTTCCGATATCAAATAAGCTTCAGGCTGTACTGTGTAACTTACGGATAGCTCGGCCTGGTCCATATCCAGTGTGCGTCCAGGCAAGGCACAAATGGCCTGCTCTGTCCGTCGGGTGGTCGAGTGTCGTCTGCTACTGTTGATATCAGTAAAAATATCGCTGGTTTAGATCAGTGATCGCGGTGCCCACTCGCTGCAAACAGGAAGTGGCCAGTCTTTTTCACGGGAGTTTTGCCAGCACGACAAACGCAGTTGAAAACTCAGTCAACTGAGTAGCAAACCGGTTTGCCGAAGTTAGCCGAACGTTCACGAAGACAGGGCCCTCGCTGGGTCCTGCAAAGTTTTTTTAAAACACGTGCGGGGCGGAGTTTTTTGACTGTTTCTCAGCTTTAAACACTGCTCAGTTGTCAATATCTTTTCCATTAATTCTCTTCAACTTCAGAGTAAACACGGCAGAAAACGATGGATGCACTGCAGTGCATCAGTAGAGGCCTCTTTCACGGCACTCACTAAAAGGTTTAACGTTCAACTCTAGATGTTGTGAGAAAGAGGTCCGGGATACTTCCGGCCACATCTAGAATTTCGCGCGTGCGGTCCGTTTCCACCCTTGTATTCTGTCTTGAGCTTAGTAGGCGGCGGTGGCGCGCACGCGGTGGCGCAGCGGATTTGCATTAGTCAAAGCTACTATCATCGGGCCTCTATGAGGTCTCCAACTCTTCAATGCCGGGTAAGGAGTCACATTAGAATGTCCCACTGCTGATGATGTCCCAGTAAACAAAGGACACTTGGAGTGTCCTTTGCTTACTGGGGTCGGCCGCCTTCGCCCACGCGGCATAGGTTAAAAAAAAATAAATAAATAAAGCGGCTGGCAGGCTGAGGTTCATCCTGACGGTACTCAGTACCGCCGGCGTCGTGACTTTGGTGTCTCCGGCCGGCCGTCAGTGTCAGTCCGGCCGCGGCAGTGCCGATCACCCGACTCGGATCGCCGCCGGTCACTGAGCAGTGAGCGAAAGGTCATCAAACATATATCGGCCGTATGATAAGGCTAGAATGATGTCACTAGTTCCGACGATGACTGCGGAGTGCCGGGCTGGGGCCAGTTCAGTCACTGAGTGCCGCATGCCGGGTGAGCTTATCAGCCTTAGCCCTGCGCTAGCCACTACTCAGTAAGCAAGGTGCGCCACTCAGTATTGCTTAGTGGCTGGCGCATGGCTAAGGTCTAGCTCACTCATGCAACTTGCCCCTGTATGAGCCGACTGGCGTTCAGTGGAGCTGAACAAAGAGCATAGAGGCTTGAACACAAAGACAATGACAATGACAATGATTTTTTTTTTCAAGTTACAAAGGTGAACGTTTTGGCGAAACCATTTTTCGAACTTCCCGTCAGTTCTAATCTACACATGATGATAAAGGCGACACAGCCCAGCCGCCGGCAACATGGTCACGGAGATCAGTCGTCATGCCAGACTGCCCCAATAGATGGCCGGCCCATGATGATCTATAATTAGAGATTACATCCTAGATGCCATTAAGATGCCTACTTCAGTTCATTCAAGGCGCTCCGCTACATCAATAGCTGCGAAAGCGTTACTGATAGCGTTGTCGCCGGCAACGCCACTATGCGACTCGTTCGCAGCGGCCATTAATGCGGCGTGCCTTGATTGAGCCAGTAAGATGCCATAGCCGTCCTGTCAGGGGCCAAACCCTGTGCGCAAAAGGCCATCGGGCGGACGTCGGCCCGATGGCCTTTGCGCACTGGGAAAGCTATGACGATGACAGACGGACGAAGGTGAGTGTTTCGTCAACTCTTGGCCGACGGAATGATGCCAATCAGTCTGTCACTGACCCAGACGGTAACCTAGGACTCATCAGGCCGACATCATCCTCATCTCGCCCACGGCTGTACTCCCGCGGATCGGTTGACACCAATATCGGCCCGTGGACCCAATTAGGTCAGTCACAGGGCAATGACTGATAGGCGGCCAGTCAGTAAAGTGATCATTCCGAACCTGACAGTGGCCTGGCCGGACTGCCTTGTGTAGACCCAAAGAGTTCAGAGGTTGGTTACTTCGGGGTTTAACGTCCACGGCACCGAAGAGATAATGGACGGCCCTAACGGGCGGGTTATGGAGGACAGAAAAATCTATTGCCTATGGAGTACAACCTGAACACTGATCAACTCAGCCGCACGCCAACTGTGCTTGAATTATCATGATCAATCCACCTCCTCCAACTGGTTTATAGTCGATAGGTAACACCCAAATTTGGAAAATGCGGCCGTGGGATAATACTGACATGTACATTTGAAAAAAGTGTATATTCAGTCCATGCCGCTTGTCTGCTTTTTAACTTTACGTGTTTAGCATTGAAACCCGTTTATAACCGTAAACACAGTCATAAACTTTAATGTGTTGACTAGGGGATCTGCACGGGCGAAAAAACATCCTATCAAATAATCAGCGTTTGTGTTACATGACCCATTTACATTAACGCAAATATGTCAAGATAGGTGGAACGCAGAAGCGATTGCGTAATCCAAACCGCCGAGGCCATAGTCACTATGCTGACTAAAAAGCCTTCGGTATATTAGATTTGTTTACAAAGCTTCATCCCGGCGTTTATAATATGCATAGATTCTCATGATCCCCTGCACTGAGTCTAGGCCGGGCTTATCACTGAGAATAAGAATCCTCTGTGATTCTTGCTGACAGAAAGTCAGTCAGTCTACCCTAAGTTTCAAACGGGGCCGTCAGTTTGGGTCCCGGCGTACGAGGGTTTTATGTACCGTCCTTGCCATAACAGCTGAGCTCAAACTGTTCTACTCAGTTTTTCAGTTTCAGTCTGAGCTACCCGGCCGTCCAAGCAACCCTCCCAACCTCTACCCCCCCTTCCCCCCCCCCCCGGGCCCCCTCCCCGTCCGGCACCCCCCCCCCCTCCGGCCCCCCCCTTCACCGAGAACGGTGTCAGTGTCACCTAACACTACGTTGAACTAAATCAAAGATGCAAGAGCTGGATCGACATTATAATTCAAGGGTAGTGCCAGGTTAGCTTGGCGCTTGAATTATCATTGTCGATCCGGCTACGGATTCGGCATCTGGTTTTAAACCGCCACCCCGCTGATTAAAGTCCCTCTGACCCGCTCCGCATGTCATTCGGCTGAACCCGCGCCGCATGTGTCAGTCCGCTGTTTTGAAAGGCATGTGCATTCAGTATTTCTGTGTCAGTCTGTGGGTTGTGTCCCACATGTTTTTCATGCACCCCGATATGACAGACTGATATCAGACTCCGCCGGTACGAATGCACCAGAGACATCTATCTCAGTCTCTTCAGTCCAGGCCCTTTAGTGACGCTGGTAACCGTGCCTCGTATCCTACTGAGTCACGTTCTTTGCAGACGTCGGGACGGAGCTGGGCGGCTGGGTCAGTCAGGTGGTAGAGCATTCGACTCTCGCCAGTCCGAAATGCTCCGAGTTCGAATCATGCTGGGGTCAACATTTGTCCAGACCCTATTTCGGTGCCCCATCTAAATCACCTTCGTGCCCTAAACTTAACGTTTAACGTTTTTCCGGTTTGGGGCAGACGTCGCTAAAATGCACTGGGCGGCTCCGGCGACGGACTTGACTGAATATAACCAATATTCTGTCAAAAATTATCACTGAGTCCAGGGCCCCCAACCAAGTTGTATTTTATGTTTTATCGACAGTTTTCTCTGCCGTGCGCCGTGGGTACAACAAACAGAACTAATGAGTCATCGAAGTCTGTCTCTTGCAGTATGGAATGGCGGTATGGGCTGCCGGCAGCCAGGCATACAAGACAGCCTAGAAGCCGCTGCTAATAATTATGTGCGGTATACCCAGGGACTTGAACAGGCGGCTTAGTACGCAAAGGTCCTCGCGCCCAGGACGGCGGCAGTGGGCCCGCGCGGGCACGGCTGTGCGTGGGCCCACTGGGGCCGTCGTGGGCCCGAAGACGTTTTGTTACTGGGCTTGTCGGCTTTACCCGGCCGCCGGTGTTTTGGGCCGCAAACTGGCACTGCTTAATTGCCTTCAGATGTCAGTGAGCCAAACGATGTGAACAGGGGCAAAAAGCGCGTCGGTAACAAGTTGCGGATGCACTATGATCTAGAGCTTCATGATCATCTCCTTCGATCCCTTCACTTCAAATTAACTCTTTAGCTGTCGGCGGTACCGCTGAGTTTTGTTCGCGGTGATTCCTGCAATAATCAGCCACTGAAAGGTTTCACTAACTCAAGACGTGCCCGGCGGATATGCTGCCGCGTCACGGCATAGAGCGGCCGCGTATCCAAATCAGTGCGGCAGCACTCGGCGTCTCGAATTTGCTGAAGACAAAATGTATGTACAAAACCCAATGAGTAAACAGTCATCGGGCCGACGTCCGGGCTCGATGGCCTCATTTTTTGCGCACTGCGAAAGAGTCAAGACCGCGGAGAAAGTCAGCAAAACATTCTCTGCTTTTTGTGGCAATCTGATTCCTGAACTAAGTGACGTAGTTTGTTGACCCCTTGAAGACGGCATGGAGAAACTCACTCAGCGGCATTCTGGCCAATCAATTATTGTTAAGTGGAGTGGCTCAGTACTTCCATGTAGTCATGTCAGTGATCTGTCGTAGTCGTGCCGGCGGACACTTTGGTTCGGCGATCCAGTGTGAGATTACCCCGGACCCAGCGCGCCTAAGAAATAGACAATTGGGAATGTCACAAACATGTCATGCGGTAAGTCGTAAAGATTCCTGTTTTTAGAGGAAGTGTGGGGTTACCTCAAAAATCAAACCGTCAGTTCAAACACAGCATTAGCGTGAAATACTACAGACACACGAATGAACGTGCAAAAAGTACCGCGGAGAAATTGGCCTACGGATAAAAAAAAACAAAACACAAAAAAAACCCTCAAGATTTTTTCAAGCATGCTAACCGTGTTTTAGCCCGTAAATAATACATTTTGCAGTGAGCGTGGCGCCAGCCCGGCTAACGAGCTTACCTCATGTCTTCTCAGGGAGTCCTTCTGCAAGACGGCCATTCCATTTGAAAGCAGCACAGACTCTCATGGGCCACTGTGTCAACCTCAAAGTGAAGGCGTAGATTCTGGATGCACTGACCAATTGACGTAGCCACCTCATCACACGAGAGGAGCAGATCCTCATGAGCCCCTGCGGATGCAGGGGCTCATGCGGATCTGTCCCTCTTGCTCAGTGAACTCATGCACAATCATTATCGAATGTTCTGATGCCGACTGAAGTTGTGTCCAGTCAGAAACTGCTGCAGGTTTCAGATCAGAGTTTTTGTTTGAATGTGGGGGTTGGTATACAAGTTGTTGTTGCCCCTCAGACAGAGGTAGTCTTCCGGTTGTTGACGCCTGCGACTGGCTCTCCCATATTTCCCCCTCGTCTGCCATTCCATTAACTGCTTCAGTGGTCATAAAAACAGCTGCCGCAACGGTAATTCATGCCTCGTGTTGACTTTGCCTGCAAGGTCAAAGTAATGAAAGAAAAAAAGCTAACCGTTTCGCAAAACGTTACGAATAAGAAGAGGAAATAATTAAAATCAGTTAACTTTGAGGACTAATGTACGCGCATGCCAACTAAACAAAACAATTAGCCCATTCAGCCCTGACGCCGCACAGCAGGAGATGGGTCGACCATGATAATTCAAGGGTAGTGCCAGATTACCTTGGCGCCTGTCGGCGCCAAGCTAATCTGGCACTGCCCTTGAACTATCATGGTCGATCCGTCTCCTGCAACTGGTGCATAGTCGTTAAATGACGCCTCCAAATTTTGGGAAATAGGTGCCTCGGGCTGAATGAGTTAATGCTGCAGGCGTGCTCAGTCACGACTGACACTTTGGCCGGCATCAGAGGACACTATTCTGGCCAGTGGAGATTTCGGACCGCCGAGCCGTTTGGAGAAAGCTCTTTGGCAGTCTGAATATAGACCACGTACACGGCGGCGGGTGGAAACGACAGTGGCTACCTCCCTCGATCCGCTTCACTCATGCGGAGCGGATCATCGGAAGGTCAGTAACCAGTGAGAATAGAAGCTGCACTGATACGGCTTGGAGTACCCAATGAGCAAAAGGCCATCGGACCGATATCGGCCCCATGACTTTTGCGCACTGGGTAGCTAACCCGTTGTAATTACTGGATCAGTCACGGCGCACAGCAGCCTTCGCTGAATGACTGAGAAGAAGAAAAAGAAGAAGAAGAAGATATCGTGAATGAAACTGAAGAAACTGGGAGCGCTAGCCTTGACTGGTATAGTGTTTATATAGCGCACACGACAATGTGATGTTTGTTTGTTAATTATCAGCACAGGGTAGCTGCATTTTCCTGGCAACAACTCCAGCAAACACAACAAAAGCCGTTTGTTAAAAATACAACTTTTTTTTTTAAGCACTATCTTTCACAAACACGTTCTTGGCACATTTAGGCAGTGTATGCGGCCGGCTGCCTGAAACAAGCCAGCAATAGTTCTATAGATTCTCATGAGTCAGTCCCTGTACGTTTCTGATTATGGGGCTCATGAGAATCTGTGCCTCTTGCGTATTCAGGGGCTTGGCTCAGTCATTAACTGATCAGCGACCTGAGCATTTTGTGGTCGTGACTTCAGTTTCGGCCAGTGGCTTGAAGCCGCTCGAAGGTTGAATCTGGGGGTACAGTCTATACCTCAATAAACGGACAGAGAAGAAAAGGGCCCTGAATTCCGGCAAGTGTGGGTGCGAGTCATTTATCATCAAGCTGTCGTGAGACTATGAGATATCTGGCACATATCAAACCCGACGCGACCGTATGAGTTCTTCCCCGCCATTCAGTTTTGCTCCTGCGGCTCCTTGGCTGACGGCAAAAGCTTTTCGTATTTTTTAGTTCACGGATAGTAGGGGGTGACTGAAAATCATATCTTCCCTTATACCGTGTATACACTATATAGTTATAACCAGTTTTACACTTTATTGTTATCAATACAATACAATACAATACAATACAATACAATAATACTTTATTATCCCCAAGGGGAAATTTGGCGCAGCGGTATACACAAAGAAACAAGAATAACTTAAAGTAATAAAAGTTACATGTTCACGTCATCTACAACACCCTTCCCCCTCCTCCCCCCATACCCTTTTGCATACATACAAATAAACAACATAAACTCACTAGTATACATAATAAACAATAGGCTAAGACTAGACTAAAATAATTAAATAATTACATGTGTAAAGTCATGGAGGGTATCACAACAACATAAACTGATAACTAAAAATATATACTACACATGAAACTAAACGCACGAACACGCACGCACGCACGCACGCACGCACGCACGCACGCACGCACGCACGCACGCACGCACGCACACACACACACACACACACACACACACACACACACACACACACACACACACACACTCAGAGGGCTGTAACACACGGTAAATGCAGGTAAATGCAGGCAGTGAGGTCGGCTCGTCTGTCCTCGTCATGTTTAGCAGTCTGATGGACATGGGGATAAATGACGACCGACGACGAATTGTCTTACAATTAATAGTTCTGAACAGCCGAGCTGATGGTAACAAATCATATTCACCATGTGAACGTGACTGTCGCCTGAAACGATGCGACAAGCTTTCCTCACTACCTGCTTCTTGTACAGATAAGAGTGGACTGCTGTACGCCGGTAAGCTTGCTACTGTCGGATGTTCACTATTCTCTGCAGTTTGTCTGGGTTCTTGTCCTTCACACTGACGTTACAGAACCAACAGATAAAAAGAAAAGGTAAAAACACTCTGAATAAAAGACTTGATGGACAGAATGGAATTGTCAGAACGCAGCTTTCTGAGGCACGCAATGTCACAATGCCGGTCCCATTTCACTGAGCCTGTTGTCGATCGTCGTACCGAGGTACTTATAACGGTCCACAATCTCTACCCTCTGTCCATTGATGACCGTATCTCAGACTGGGGTGGGGGGTCTTTACAGAAGTCTATAAACAAGTCCTTGGTCTTGCCTACGTTTAAACACAGGCTGTTGTTCTCTCCCTCTCTCTTAATAAATTTTCATTTCATATCTCTCTCTCTCACCCCCACCCGGGTCTGCCCTGGGGGACTTGGGTGGGGTTAGGTATTTTTTAGTTCCCAGGGTCACCCTGGTCAGCCCCACAGGGTGGGTTTTTCTCTCTATTCTGGGGCATGTGTTTCTGTCTACCCTTTGTCCATTCACCTGTATTTGCCTTTTTAAAACTCTCCCTACTGTCTGCACTGCCTGTAGCTCTTGATATTGGATGTGTGTTGCTAAATGGTCTTAGCTTTATTTAGGCCCCATGTTGTAGGTTTATTTAACGTATTTGACCGGCTGGCGACATACATTCAATTTTCTGTTTATTTTTTTTTTTTCACAAGCAGTGCAGGCACGTCCTGAGAAAGCCTTGTTGCTGTCGGGACGTTAAGCAATTTACAATCAATCAATCATATCTCTCTCTCTCTCTCTCTCTCTCTCTCTCTCTCTCTCTCTCTCTCTCTCTCTCTCTCTCTCTCTCTCTCTCTCTCTCAGTCTCTCTCTCTCTCTCTCTCTCTCTCTCTCTCTCTCTCTCTCTCTCTCACACACACACACACACACACACACACACACACACACACACACACACACACACACACACACACACACACACACACACACACACATTAACGCATGCAGGCACATAAATAAACACACATACACATAAACATAAACACACATGTCAGTTTTCTCCGGCGGAATTCAATTGTTGACTATTGAAAAGCCGTATCGGTTTCACAATTCCTGTTTCGGAAATGGGCTCACTACTGATTTTTTGTTGTTGTTGCGGCACTCCGAAAGTGTTATGTGACTGCCGAAAACGAAACAGAACATAAAATGAAATATATAAAACGGGGGCGCATGGGTGGGCTCCATCCGCACAGATTCACAACGATATAGTTTGCGATACACGACGTGAATCACAATTTAAAAACAAAACAAAAAACCAATATTCACGTTTCATGATGGAAAGATATGATAAAGAAACAAGGTTCACAACCTCTTTGACTGGCAAAAAAGTCTAACGTGGGGGCGTGCGGGGGGGGGGGGGGGGGGGGGGGGCGGGGGGGATGGGGTTATGAGATTTTTTATTAGAGTTTACAGTCTGGCAACATACTTCCACTTTTCACGATGTAAGTATGGCGCTTCAGAGTTCACGAATCGCGAAATTCCGCTTATTTCGGCTTTCACAATTCACGACGACCCCTTCTTTCACGGATCAGGATGAAATATTGCAGTCACGAATCATGATACGTGAGTAACGCCAATCACGCATCACGATTTCAGGGCATACACCCTCACCCCCCCCCCCCCTCTCCCCCTCCCCCCCTCCCCAACATTACAGTTCCACCTTTGCTCAGTCAGAAGAGTCATGTGGATCAGGGACATTACAACACCAACAAAAATCGCTAACCCGTACGAGCACTAAAAAATTATTAAATTCTAAAGTTCATGAAAAACAAATTTCCGCACTGAAATCGAAGTACACGCCCCACTGAAGTTGATGCGAATTTTCAATGATTTCACACAAGTTCCCCCGCCTGGCGTGACAAATGAAAGGTATGTACAACAAACCAAGGGGAATTACTCAGCGCTGGACAACAGTTAGATCCCCTGCCGGCAGGGGATCTAACTGTTGTCCAGCGCTGAGTAATTCCCCTTGGTTTGTTGTACAATTCTACCAGCGCTAGCCTCACCTATCTGGTTTGTGAGTAAATGAAAGGTATGATCAGAGACTGCACCTAATTATCATGTCAGGTAAGGTTAAGGAGCAGCCGCAAAGCCATGCGGCACAATTAGTCGCCTTCGTCCCGGCTTAAAACTGACTAACCCGGATACTCACTGTAGCAGTATTACTCACCGCAGCAGTATATTGAAATTCGCCAACATGACATAAACTCCGTTACCACATAGAACAAAAAAATGTAGCATATCAGTAGTAAAAAGTACCTTCATAAGAAGATGAGCGAAAGGTATGCCTGGTTCCATGCTGCAAACTTCCGATGATGACTCACGAGTTGCTGGCACGGTTTGAACAACAATAATGATAAACACACAGTATGGTAATTTAACTGCAGTGAGCAAAACGGTCAATAATAACAAAACGGTCAATAATAATTAAGACACGTTTAGTACAAAATCGTACATGGACTTCTTACGGTAAGTTTTATTTTGCGCACGTAGTCAAGGAAAGAGGGGACAAAAAGGGAAGGGACTAACGGGACGGCTGGGTCTGCCGTCCGCTGTTATCAACAATTCCGCGGCAATGCGGATGCTACCGGGCTCGTGGGGCCATGTGTTTTGGAGGGATATCGAATTACCTGTGTGCAGAGCAATCTCCGAGCGGTTCAAGATATAACTTTGATGGTATGCGTGATGAGGATTATCCAATCGCGCAAAAGGCCATCGGGCCGATGTCCGCCCGATGGTCTTTTGCGCATTGGGACGATGACGATGCTGTAGCCTCATTGACGACTCCTTCACGTCTTCTCTTCCTTGATAACCTCCTCCCCCTGTTGCTGTTCCTCCGCCTCCCCTCATCACTACAGCTCACTCACCACCTCTGTGTAAACACCACTCGCATAAAAAATACCCGGCGAGAGGTATAGATCCTCATGAGCCCCCGCAATTGCGGGGGCTCATGAGGATCTATACCTCTTGTAAATGGAGGCTGCCTTTGATGTACACCCAGTGCATCATAAAGCTGCCCCTGAGAGCCGTGTGAACACGATTAGATTGGACTCCTAGCATCGGTCGCAAGGTGAACGTCTCACAGCCTCCACTGACTGAGGACCGTATAAACGTGGCCGATCCTCGACAAGGAAAAGCACGTAGATCATAGTGAATCCCCTCATCAGCGTAAGACTCACGAGGATCTGTATCTATAGCAGAAAAACAGCGGGTTGCAAAGTTTCTGCAATAATTTGCAATCTCTCACCTCTGCTTGGAGTCTGATCGGTGCAAAACTCACCATTGCAGACTTATTATCTATTATCTCTTCAATCTGAAGAACACAGAAGGAAATTCGGACAGCAAGAGGCACAGGCCTTCATGATGCGTAAAATTCGCACGCGAGAACATGTTTGAGAGATAGCTGAAAAGATATCATATCTGCGACATTTTGTGTTAGGAAGTACCCAGCGGAAAAAGAAACACGCTTAGAAAGACGGGTACAACACAATTTATTAATATTTCGGGTAAATACCCTTTGTCAAAATAGACAAACAAACAAACAGAGAGATTAGCCGCTACTTATCTTCATTGGCAGAAGGAATTTTGTGTTAGGTTTTGATTGTTGCTGTCGAGTCAGATTATTTATTTTTTTGTGGGGAGCCTGAACACAAACCGCGTGAAGCTTTGGCTGAAGTAAAACCTCCTCTTTTAAAAGATGAACTAGCACCCGTAGTCCCCCCCCCCCACCCCTCCCCCCCCCACCCCTCATTTATTTACTTACTCTTGTTAGGCCCTGGCAGCCGTGGCTGGAGAGTTCATAATTAGCCATGGTATCTCTGGCATACTTGCCGATATATACTATACTAGTATTGAGTGTGGGAGATGGACCAGTCATGACAGTTTAAGGGTAGTGCCCATCTGTCGCTGCGGTTGTCTGTGATTAATGACTGATCACTCTTGTCATTGCACATCTGGAGTGTGTAACACCCACGTATGACTGTCCGTGGCACTCAGAAGGGCCGTTCTAACTATAGGGTTTAGGAGCTGAGTTGAGTTATGTCCCCTGCCGGACGCTCAGCGTCTGTCAGGGGCACATAACTCATGGATTTCCTCGCCCCTGTTTTACGAACATCAATAACCTCATTGTCGGCGTGCGACTGAAAATACTCAACTATGTGTCAGTTGTGAAGTGATGGGTCATGTGGGGCATTTCCGGCGTAATTAACATTTTGTACATTGTCCATTGATGTAATATGCCACTCAGAATGGCTCAGTCATACCTACGGTATTGCCGGTTTAAGTTACCACATCCGTTTGTGTTAAACCCTTCGATCAGTGTTTCTGAAAACACTGTCAATTATTTTAAAACAAATTAAAAGCGTTTGGCAGAAGAAAGAAAAAGAAGAAAAAAAAAAACATCATCCGTCTTAGTTCTGATGAAAGATAGACAGCAAGAGGCACACTAAGCCTCATTCAGCTGCTCTTGAAAGCAAAAGATAACACGTCTAGTTTTGCAAAAAGTAAGATTTATATTGTTCCAAAGCGAGATTGTCATTATTACAATAAACAATTTTCTTTTAACAAAACTGCACTTAATTCATGTCTCAGTCTTGCCTTTAACTAGGCCTCAGAACCTGCCTGAAGTCAGTGCATTAGGAGTAGTGGAAGGACGGAGAAGGGTTGCCGACTACTCATAGTTCGGCACATGGCACTTACGAGGCTGTTACACGGGTAGAACCCATGTACTAACGAAGGTCAACGAAGAATAGAAGTCTGCGGCACTGAATCAGACTATTGTGAGCAACAGGCATCGATCATAAACCATGTCTGGCATCAAGTTACTGCTGGCATGTCTGAGATCCATCTTTGAGACACACGCATACGTCAGTCTCCGTCGAGAGACAAACAGTTTTAAAGTCTGTAGCCATAAAAGTCTTCATTCTACTGATTTCTTAGAGGTGTACCGGCAAACTGAATTGCCGCAGAAATGAGCATGAATGCTCATGGCTGGATAGTGTCTGACCAGCTTAACGGCGATTCAGACAGAAATGGAACAGCATATAGTGACAGCGGTTACACACTTGCATCTACTTTCAACGACTTCAGACAAACTGGTAAAAATAAAGATCGGCATCACAACCATATCCCTCCATCATGTAGACAAAACAGCGCCATGCGTTCCTCTGCCACGCTACTTGTACGTGGCGGAATCAGAGTGCGAGAGTTCTTGAAAATGTGAAGAGTTATCAGTTATGCTTCTCAGTGCCGGTGGACGCAAGACAAACCTGAAGCGACAGGTGTATAGGACTGCGCACACTGGCTACTTGTAAATTGTACATGCGCACTGGGTAGTAACTTTGTATCTTTGGAGGTTGTTGTCAAAATGTCATGTCTCTTGCAAATGACATAAATGGTCATTGGTGGAGAGACTGACCCGACTCGACAATGAGAGAGCAAAACTGAAAAGGACTTTGTTGAAGAAACCGCGTTTAAAGTCAATGAAATGGTTATGAAGTTCCTCTGTCAGAGAATACAAAATGGTTTATCTGTTCCAGAGCAAGGGCATAGTATTCTCACTGCAGTTGCAGGGGGCTCGTGAGAGTTTATTCCCCTTGCACACAAAAACAATTTGCTTTTGGCCTGAGAATGCCGTCTGGACCACAAATAAAAACTGCCACTCTGCCGCACACATGCCCCGCTTTCGTACACAAACTCACTGAACGGTATCGCCTCACAACAACAACAACAAAATCCACCTGCAGGAGGCATAGATTCTCACGAGCCTTAGCAGCCCCTCGTCGTTGGAACACTCCAGGTCAGGCCGCAGCAATTTACATGGTTGCTTCATAGATATAGTGTGTAGTCTGTTAGTGCAGTACACACGGGAGGTGTGGGAGGGAAAGGATGCCTTCCGTCTTCCGGGACACTCCTGCAAGAGACATAGATCCTCATCAGCTCTTGCAGGCCCAGGGACCCATGAGAATCTACGTAGTTTGTCTACAGGGATCGGTCAGACTAAGGGTGTTGTTTGCTGTTAGGCGTACGAGTGAACGGGAGTGGAACCAGTGTGATCTGTAAGCACAAGTGCTCCTGTAAGCTGTGTAGTTTCTCACTAGCGCGGCGCCACCGTTAGAAGTCCCACCACAGACAGACAGAACATGTTGGTGTGCGTTGCTAGCTCGAGCACTAAGAGGATTAACAGCATAGATGGTAGCTGGCCATCCGTAATCTGTCTTCTTGCACTCATAGCAACCTCTCTTCCTTAATGATTATTCTCACATAGACTGTCTTTCCACAGTCTGTGACCCTCAGTACCAGTCTCCTAGTGGTGTGGTAACTCATCAACGAGTAAACCTCTAAACCTCAGTTCTTGGCATTATAGCCTGATGCATGAGCCAGTTTTAATTAAACCCTTTGCGTGTCGGTAGCGGATTTTGTCGCGATGATTCCGACAGCACTATTAGCGCAGCATCCTGCGTACTGGCTTGCGCATGATTTAGGCTTTGACCTCTCTCATGCTGATAAAAAAAAATTCGCACCGAGGAAAGGAGTGGTTTCAGTTCTGTTCCGATGCTGTGAATGTGTCCTGGAATTGTCAGTCTCACACAGATATCAATCTCTTAATCGTTAGTGATATCACTAAATGGCCGTCAGCATCCAAGCATAAGATTAGTGTGCCGATACTTTGGATTACTCACCGCCTGCATCAGTACTACGTGTACTACAGCGGTACTTCAATACTGGTTTTGTCCACTTAGAACGAGTGCTTCAAGCCGGTGGTGTGCTGATATAACGCCCCTACTTTCGACAGAAAAGGAAGGAAATACTATCTCGTGGTGTGTGCCGGATCAACCGATTTATGACACATTGTGAACTGAAAACATACGCACTTTCTTGAACAAAAATCAGCTACACTAAGGAATTATTCAAC
This sequence comes from Semisulcospira habei, assembly GCA_036245525.1. Lineage (NCBI taxonomy): Eukaryota > Metazoa > Mollusca > Gastropoda > Semisulcospiridae > Semisulcospira > Semisulcospira habei. Next base: position 226,513,505 of record BTPG01000002.1, on the reverse strand, counting down.
TTCATCGTGCAGACCTCATTTATCTGGATAATAAGATGAGGATTTTTTTTTTTTAAAGTCCTGTGTTCAAGTTCCCACTGACTATAACGACTGAAACAGCAGGATACCACAATCGATGCTCGAGGTAAGTGATCTTGGTTGTTTAACCCGGCCTTTCACTACCCAGAAAAATGGAACAAGAGGTATATAGATCCTGCAAGAGGTATAGATCCTCATGAGCCCCCGCAGTTGCGGGGGCTCATGAGATCTATGCCTCTTGCTGACACTGACCACTTCAGTTGTATCCACGTTTTGTTTGCGGACGGCTTCCTTCTTTGAAGTTGAATTTCACAATGACGACTTTCGAAACACTATCGCGGTGAAGGGTTTAATCGTTTTAATGTTGAAGTCCGCTTGTACATTATAACAAATGACGCGGTCTGAGTAAGCAAAACGTTTTCGGAGCGACTCGTCGGCCCGGGAACCATTTGGCACTCATTACACTGCGTTAATCCGGCAAGACTTTCATTGAATTATTAGTCTTCATCTGTCGGGGTGCTCACGACCCACTGCAAATGGATCAGTGTATTCCATTTCTGTCTGTAGCCTGCAACTTTTAGGTGGCATTAGGAATCACTTGTGTCATCGTGATATCCACCCGGACTCAGTTTCAGTGGGTGGATTTCTCGTGGGGGTCATTCTCGCGTGCTACACCGTTATGAATCACGGGTTAATTGCTCTCATTTCATCTCTATTATATATAAGCCAGTTACAGAAACTTTGGGTCAATAGCAACTGGTTTTTACTGCCTTTGTTGCGATCGAATTAATTCAAGGGTTACTTCCGGTGAAATGTCTGATATGACATTCACGGCAGAGTGCTTTATCAACCCCCGTGTGCACGCATCCACCCCCGTACCGCTGTCAGTGCCGGTGGCTGCATCAGTTCAGTCACAAGCGCGTTAACGCTTTGGCTGTCGGTAGCGGTTTTGTCGCGATGGTTCCTGAGGGCACCATCGCGACAAAACCGCTACCGACAGCCCGAAGGCCGGTTTAACCCTTTGACTGTCTTTGGCTGTATATTTTATTTTGTGGATCACAGAAACTGTTATGAGAAAGCATTATGTGACTGAGCAACATGTGCTTCACAGTTCTTGGGCGAGACTGGAACCGCGCGTGAGTCAAGGCCGTCTGTTGTTCTCATTAGTGTCAAGCGTTCCCAGTTCAGTGTTGAGGACCCAACACTGACGTCAATATCTCGCCTTTTCCACGTCAACCTGGCACAGGGCCGACTAGCAATTTAATCAGGATTTCACAGTGTTTTGCGTCTGATATATCGCAGTGGAAGAGTTCACAATTAAACAACTGTAAATTAAAAAAGTTAATGAAAACCAAATAATTTCCTTTATATTAGGCTTGTATGTATCTCAGGCATGTGCCGTCAGTGTCAGTTCAGCATTTTAGTACTGAGTATTTAAGTATCTATGGTTTAGTAGCAAGGAAAGAATTGCATCCCAGCAATCGTTACATAAAATGTTTAGTTCGGCGAGATCGACGTCCGCCTGTACTGAAACGGACGTGGGCCCAAGGGCTTTTGTTCGCCGTGTAACAATATAGATAATGTAGCTATGGCGTTACAGTATATGGTATCAAGGACAACTAGTGAGCGCTCCCAGTGGGCAAAGAGTATAGAGGCTACGCTAGCCTCTATACCCTCAGTTTGCAGTGGGTCATGTGAGTCGGTCATTTGTTTGGGACATTTCCGCTAACGTAGTACACATCCATCTCATAACACTATTGCCGACAGTCACACGTGTTTGGTCGCTACAGCCCTATCCACTGACATGAACACGTTTCAGTCTTAACAAAGATGTGGTTATTCCAGACATGACCTCTTTTTATGCGGAATCGCTGCCTACGCCATGGAAGAGGCTAGACCAGATGAAGCACGTGCAACGCATTACTTTCTCCCGAGAGAGCTGCCCTCCCCTTATACCTATTTCCCGCCCTTAGCCTTCACAGATTGGACCACACCTGCTTCACGTACACAATCACCATGACTCTTAATTGTACTGCCGTAGAAGTTTTGGCTGTGAAAACCATTGTTCAAAATGGACGTCGAACATTGACTGACAAGCAAGCAATCTAGCAAGAGGCATAGATCCTCATGAGGATCTATGTCTCTTGCAGAAGTGTGGCCTGCGGGGTGCATAACTAGGCTGATAACTCTTCACATTCAGTTCAAGATCTCTCGTGCGCTCTGAAGATCTACGAGTCCTGTTGATGGGTGGTGTTTACAACAGATCTTGAAAAGCGAGCTCGTCAAGTTGCTACTGCCACATTGCAGCGAAATGGCTATAGTTGGCACCTTGCATTGATTACCGGCCTGCTGGGGCTCATGAGAACGATGTGTGCTTCTGGCAGACGGTAGTGTTCTTTGAAAGGAGATCGTCATATTTTCCGTTCAATGGGTGGTAATAGTCGGCATGCATCTGGTGTTAGTTTGCCGCCAGAAATCAATGACCCGTAGACATTGCATCACAACATCAAACACTGGAACCCCAGTGGTCGTATTTGTGATCACATGGTTGAGTGGACACAGGGATGTAAGAGGGTCGGAGAGGCTGCATCGGAACGTTCAGATTCAGAACATGTAGCACTTGTCGTGTAGAAACCATTTACAGTGAAGTATGTCTCAACTGTCTGTGCATAAAGCACCATCATACGCCACAAATACCTCCGGTAGATTCGCGACGTGTGGAAGATGATCTGTATTTGTGCATATAATTATGTATTCATGTGACAATGGGCAGTGGGCAGATGTTCACATCTGCACGGGACATAGACGACCCCGCCCTCCACGAGTCGCCTGCTGCCTTGCAGGCCTGGCCGCTTGGCTGCGGAAAGGCTAAGGGAGGAAACCCCTGACATCAAAGCCCCCGTGTCTCCGGGGAAGGCTTTTGAGCCAGAGACTAGGACAAGGACAGTCTGATATAAAACCTACGACCCGAGGACCTCGATGCCATCGTCCCAGCTTGCTAGGCCATGGCAGATGAACCAAGGGTTTAAAGGGTGGGGCCAGTACTGCGCACACTGCACTCCACCAAAAAGCTCCACCGCGCAGGCTTTAGGAAACGTCCACGGACCATGACACTGACCATTCCAAGTCCTGTAGCGACGGGCGAGGGGCGAAACGGCAGGTGAAAGATGTCACTGGAAGCCGCAGTCTCAAACCTGCATGCAGGCGGTTCAGGATATTGGTCGCCTGATGTTGACATGGGGATGACAACATCACTCGGCACACCCTGAACGACCAAGCAGCCTTCTCTAGGGACAGCACTGCTTGCTCCACACGGAGAGGGGCCTAGAAAAGGTGGCCTAACCAAAGCTCGTCCCCTCGCAACCCCAGTTGGCTAGCCGCGGTCAACGGGCATCTTCTCCTGCGGTCAAAAAACAAGAAAGAATAACGGATCCACTCTCATGACGACCACGACCGGACTCAACGTAGCATGTTGGAACGTCCGAACCATGCTCGACAAAGCAGACAGCGGACGCCCTGAACGTCGCTCTGCCCTCATTGCCCATGAATTGCGGAGGTTAAACATCGACATCGCCGCGCTCAGCGAAGTACGCCTTCCGGACGAAGGCAGCCTCCAAGAACTTGGTGCTGGGTACACCCTCTACTGGTCAGGCAGGCCTGCATCAGAAAGACGGCTTTCAGGCGTGGGTTTCATGGTCAAGACATCCATTGCGACTAAGCTGGAAAACCTACCAACGGGCCACTCAGACCGCATCATGTCCATGCGCCTCCCACTGAGACACCAGCAGCACGTCACCCTTCTCAGTGTGTACTCCCCAACCCTCCTGGCAGCGCCTGCTGAAAAGGACAAGTTTTACACTGACCTGCGCAGCCTCCTACAGAGTATCCCTGCAGACGACAAAGTCATCATCCTTGGCGACTTCAACGCCAGAGTGGGCCAGGACTCTGAAGCCTGGAAAGGAGTCCTCGGCAAGCATGGCGTGGGGAACTGCAATGACAATGGCCGCCTACTGTTGGAGTTCTGTGCGGAGCAGCAACTGGTCATCACCAACACTACTTTTCAGCAAAAGGACAGTCGAAAGACCACCTGGATGCATCCTCGCTCCAAACACTGGCACCTTATCGACTATGTCCTAGTGCGTCAGAGGGACCGCAGTGACGTCCTCCTCACCAGAGTGATGCCCAGCGCAAAGTGCCACACTGACCACCGCCTTGTCCGCTGCAAACTCAGGCTCCACTTCAAGCCAAAACCCAAGAAATGGGGGCCCCCCAAGAAAAAGCTCGATGTTGCCAGCCTTCAGCGTGACGATGTGAAAGCTGCCTTTCAGACAGATTTACAGCGCAGGCTCAAAGACACAGCGGACCCAGTAGACTCCTCCCCTGAAACACTTTGGGAACAACTGAAAACTGCTATTGCAAAATCCTCTGCAGAAGTCTTGGGTTTCGCCAGAAAGAAGAACAAAGACTGGTTTGACGAAAACGATGTAGAGATCCAGGAACACCTAGCAAAAAAAAGAGCCGCCCATCAGGCCCACCTAGCCCAGCCTTCCTGCCCTGTGAAGAAGTCTGCCTTCCGCCTCGTCTGCAGCAGTCTCCAGCGCAAGCTCAGAGATCTCCAGAATGAGTGGTGGACCAGACTTGCACAGAGGCCCCAGCTCTGTGCTGACAATGGTGACTACAGGGGCTTCTACGAAGCACTGAAAGCAGTGTATGGCCCCAGGCACCTGGTACAAAGTCCCCTGCGAAGCGCGAATGGCCAGGCACTCCTCACAGATAATACCTCCATCTTGAACCGCTGGTCGGAATACTTTCAGAGCCTCTTCAGCGCTGAGCGCACTGTTCAAGAAGCAGTCGTCCTACAAATCCCACACCTCCCAGTAAAGGTTGAGTTGGACGAACCGCCCACCGCTGAAGAGACCCTCACAGCCATCCACCAGCTCAAGAGTGGCAAAGCAGCAGGCATCGATGGAATACCACCAGAGATCTGGAAACATGGAGGCACAGCACTGCACAACAAGCTCCATGACCTCTTTCTCTGCTGCTGGGAGGAAGGAACACTACCAAAAGATCTCCGTGATGCAGTCGTTATCACCCTGTACAAGAACAAAGGCGAGAAGTCTGACTGTTCCAACTATCGGGGAATTACCCTGCTGTCCATTGCTGGGAAAATCCTTGCAAGGCTGCTCCTGAATCGGCTGGTACCTGCCATCGCTGAAGACCAACTCCCAGAGGGCCAGTGTGGCTTCAGAGCAAACAGGAGCACCACCGATATGGTCTTTGTGCTGAGACAGCTACAGGAGAAGTGCCGCGAGCAGAACAAAGGTCTGTACGTAACATTTGTCGACCTAACAAAAGCGTTCGACACTGTGAGCAGGCAAGGCATGTGGCAGATCCTGGAGCGACTTGGCTGTCCCCCAAAGTTCCTCAACATGATTGTCCAGCTACACGAGGACCAGCAAGGCCAGGTCAGACTCAACAATGACCTCTCGGAACCATTCCCTATTCTCAACGGCGTAAAGCAGGGCTGCGTGCTGGCACCGACCCTCTTCACCATCTTTTTTAGCATGATGTTGAAGCAGGCCACAGTGGACCTCGATGATGACGATGCAGTGTACATCAGGTATCGTCTCGATGGCAGCCTGTTCAACCTCAGACGACTGCAGGCCCACACGAAAACCCTAGACCAACTGATTCGTGAGCTGCTTTTTGCTGATGATGCTGCCCTCGTTGCACACACAGAGAGAGCCCTGCAGCGCATCACGTCTTGCTTCGCAGATGCTGCCCAGCTCTTTGGACTCGAGGTCAGTCTGAAAAAGACAGAGGTCCTCCATCAGCCGGCACCCAAGACAGTGTATCGCCCTCCTCACATCACCATTGGCGAGTCTGAACTAAAGTCAGTGCACCAGTTTACTTACCTTGGCTGCATTATCACGTCGGACGCCAAGCTGGACAAGGAGCTTGACAGCAGGCTGGCAAAAGCGAACAGCGCTTTCGGGCGACTTTTCAAGCGGGTGTGGCACAATCAACAGCTGAAAACAGGCACCAAGATCAGCGTGTACAGAGCTGTGGTCCTCACCACCCTGCTGTATGGTTCCGAGTCCTGGGCCCTCTACCGCAGCCAACTACGACTCCTCGAACGCTTCCACCAGCGCTGCCTGCGTACCATCCTGGGCATTCACTGGCGTGACTATGTCACCAACGTCGAGGTCCTTGAACAGGCTGAAACTGTGAGCATCGAGGCTTTGCTGCTGCGGACACAGCTCCGCTGGGCGGGGCATGTCTCCAGGATGGAGGATCATCGCCTACCAAAGATCACCCTGTTCGGCGAGCTTGCTACTGGACACCGTGACAGAGGGGCACCAAAGAAGAGATACAAAGACTGTCTCAAGAAGTCACTCAGTGCCTGCCAAATCGACCACCACCAGTGGTCTTCGCTTGCTGCGGACCGTGACACCTGGCGCTCCACCATTTACAAGGCAGCTGTCTCCTTTGAGGACTCTCACAGAGCTAGCCTTAAGGACAAGCGGCTCAGGAGAAAAAACAGAGATGCCGCAGCTCAGAACCCTGGCCATACCTTCCCCTGCAGCCACTGCGGTCGAACCTGCCTGTCTCGGATTGGCCTCCGCAGCCACGAACAAGCCTGCAGACGTCGTGGGCAACTCCTATAAAATCTTCGTTCGCGAAGTCAAGCCAAGAACATGTGATACATGTCTATGATAATTATCATATTTGACCATTACTATGTAGCTTTAACTGTTTGGCTGTCCTTAACGTGTTTGGTAGAGGTGATCCCAGAAGGAATCACCTAACTAAACACACTACTTCAGCCAAAGGGTTAAGTATCGTACTTGGTATTTTTCAACAGCTGCATTTAACTGACGTAAACTCATTCGAGACGTGCCGATTTCTGAATCAGGACTGGGATTATCTTGGATTGTTTTAAAATGCTTTTTTTTTTGTGCGGGACCTTCAGACTCTCAGAAATTTTGATAGGTCGGACAATGTCTGTGGAAACTGATGAAGGCTTTCACATTTAGGAGTTCATATGCGCATGTATTACAAAATAATTACTGAACATCGGGCACCAGAAAGCTAACATATCAACTATCATTTGGTCCGCCGCATTTCTTCCACGTTCAGTCGCAGAGTTCCGGCACTCATTCGAGACGATCCTCATCCGGATACGCGGCTTCATGAATAATGAACAATCAAGCTGCGTATGAAAACAGAGTCAGTCTCCGCCAGCAAACGACATAATTCTCCGCTTGATCCCCCAGATTAGACACAGACAGATAGAGAGAAAGATACCAATATTACTCTGTGGGTTGCTCCGAAGAAAATATTTCGTCATTGTTTACTCATGCTTTGTCAACACTCCATAACCTCTTCCAAATATCTCACAGGTGGAAAAGTGTATATTTATTCTCACACAATGGATATATTGACGTGTATACCTGTGGTATGTGTTCGCAAGAGAATGGAAAACAGACGCCTGACATAAGGTGGCCTATCTGTGTGTCGGTCTGTGATTTTGGATCGTACGTCTGGAAGCCGTTATGTCCAAAATCACAGACCAACACACAGCTATATACAGCACTTTTGATGGAGATGATTGCCAGTGCCAAAGCCGGAGCGCGACGACTTATCCAAATTTCTATCACACTGTTCCTGCAGGCGCCGACAACTGAAAAAAGACAATCGACTGTGATTGTTCCAGCGTAGTACCGGATTGCGCACTGCTTTTGATGTTCCTAAGCAAGTTTTGAAAAGGACAAAATAAGTGTTAAAAAAAATATAACGCCGCGTATTTGATTTAGGATACTAGATATTAAGCGTACTGCACTCATTAATACGTGTTCCTCGAGTTTATTTCCAATTCGTTATACGCGTATCAAGATCATCTGCGTGTTCTGTCATTCTTCTTGGACCATTCCCAACAAATATTCATGAGGTGAAGGTCACCCATCGAAAGCGAGGCTATATGGGGAGCATGTGGGAGGGGCAGACAGTATAAACAATGGCGACAGGGAAGGAGCAGTCGAAGAGCAGATAGAAACATCATTGTTGTGTTTCTGTGTGCACATCAAATAGGGCACCGGCAGAATAATGAAAACACGAAACTTGCATTTCATACTTTTTCAAAAGCAACCAAAACTCAACGGAGGAAGGAGTGGTTGATCCGAATTCGTCTGCTCGTGTGTGGGTGCATGTGCAAGTGTGTTGGGTGTGAGAGAAACTTTTGCATGTATAGACTTTATGGTCTACAGCAGAAACTGTTTTGAGCGACCATCCTTACAGCAGATCACCTGTCTTTACAGACCAACATTTAGGTGGCTGCAGCCCGGGTGACACTGTTTGCCCTTCAAGACCTCTCTTGAGAGAGCATGAGATGTTTAAGGCCACTTTCTTCCAGCGAAAATGGTGATTGCCAAGAACAGTTTCTGCTGTATATTCATTTATTTTTGTTGTTGTAAAATTTAAGTTGGGTGCCTGTTCTCACGTGTGTATGTGTGCGTGACCCGTGAGGGCAGTTTGGCTCGACGAGGGAAAAGTATGCACTGTGTACCGAAGCACAATATTTTAACATTACGATTAGGGATTTGTGACAAGGTAAACTGCATGTCTGGTGGGCTCACCCTTTGATCTTAGCGGGTACCATCCTAACAATAGCTATTTCCGCACGGCTGACATTTGGGAGGATTGTAGCTTCGCACAGCCATTGTGTGACGGGAAACAACCGTTTCAGTCCAACCTTTCGTCTGCAAGAGGTATAGATTCTCATGAGCCACTGCAGCCGCAGGGGTTGTTGAGAATCTATGCTTCTTGTTGGCAGACATTTGGTTTTACGCGTCCTCACATCACCGAGGAAATGGATCGAGGGTGGTGCTTAAAGCAGGGTAGGGCTCCGCAATCTATTTTGCGGTCAGTGAGGTGCCTCTCTATGTGACCACCAATTCCACTTTGTGTGTTAAATTCACCGTTAAAAAACTGTTATTTGAGCACAGGAGTGCAACCAACTATTTCCTGTCATATTTTAAGTCCACCACGGGTCAATAGAGTGAAATGCTTATAGTTATATCCACCGCGCCAACATGTCCACAAAACAAAATCATTTTTGACCCATTGGCACCTTTTGTCGCGATGATTCCTGCAGGAATCATCGCGACAAGAAGCGCTACCGACAGCCCAAGGGTTCACTACTTTGAGGCCAGATAAACGTATAATTTACGAGCAGTGTACAGTCCTACATCTTTTGGCACGAACACTGAAGGTTTTGGTCGTTTCCTTGCAGCATAGGTGCATTACCATCACATGGGCTTGGCATTATTATTGTTATTTATGCTGCGGAGGCTGCCAGCTCTTGATGTGCATTAACTCTTTAACTCCCCACGCAGATGGGCGTTAACTCATTCGCGGCCAGCCGCATCCGGATGCGCGGCATAAGCCGCGCAGCCGGATGCGGCTGGCCGCGAATGAGTTAACCATTTCAGGGCTGAGAAAACTGATCTGAACACCACCCAACGGCAAGAGGTATCGATCCTCACGAGCCCCCGCAGTTGCGGCGGCTCATGAGGATCTATGCCTCTTGCTGGCACCACTTTGAATCCATGTTTCTGAGGGAGGTAGGACATTTTGGCGTTGAATTAACAAAGAACACAATCTGCGTCAACTGACACTGAACGGGTTAAAGTTGATGTCCTTTGTTTCATACATTCTGACACCCTCCAAAATTGTTCGTGGGCAATATTCAGATGATGATATTGTGTGAGAGAGGCAGAGCTGCTTTTAACTCTTTCAGCCCGGCGCACGTATTTCCCAAACATTTGGAGGCGTCATCTAACGACTATGCTCCTTTTGCAGGAGATGGATCGACCATGATAAATCAAGGGTAGTGCCAGATTAGCTTGGCGCCAAGCTAATCTGGCACTGCCCTTGAATTATCATGGTCGATCCATCTCCTGCTGTAGGTCGTCAGGGCTGAATGGGTTAAACATTTTAATGACAGAAAGGACAAACCCCGTACCAAGACGGTAACTATTAAGCGTGTGCAAAGCAAAGAAATTCATAAATAACAATAGCACGCTATGAATGGATGAGTACAAAACTTTTTTTCTTTTTATTTCCTTTTCGACATAAACAATCAAATCAAGCAGAAACTACCACACGAGAAAAGGACAACTTTAGGCTTAAAAAAACACACGAAAACTTGGACAAATTTCCTTACCGACGTTTTCATGAAATATTGATCATGAAATATATTCTTCTGCAGTGACCTAGTGGTTCACAAAGTGGGGTGTCTCTTTCTTATCATGGAGTTCAGCATTAGATGACCCGAAACCTAAGAATCGTGGTGAATGTACTTCAGTGACCATCTACCACACCCAACGCACGCGCTCATATGCTTTTGATCATATTGTTCCGTCGTCCACGAAATTGCAAGATACATTTGTCGAATTGAATTGAACTGAAATAAACTGAATTGAATTGAACTGAACCGAATAGAACTAAACTGAAATGAAATGAAATGAACGGAACTGAACTGAACTGAACTAACCACATAATTGAGCTGATCATCAAACATGATTACTCAAGGGTAGTGCCGAATAAGCTTAGCGCCTGAGGCGCCAAGCTTATTCGGCATTACCCTTGAGCTGTCACCATTTAGCTTAACAATGAGTGTTCTGTTATGTACACTGATTCCATCCATCTCCCACTCTTGTTACCTGCTCGGTCTATCGCAGGTGTCGTTGTAAATGAAAGAGGCATGTTCAGCGATGATAATCATCGGTGCAGACGGTCGCTGCAGGAATTGTTTATTGGAGAGAATTATCACAGAATGCAGCCTGTCTCTATGTCCTTGTCTGTGTATGTTTCTGGATGTGTGGCTGTGTGTGTGTATTTGTGTCTGTCTGTCTGCCTTTCTCTCTCTCTGTCTGTTTGATTGTTTGTCTCTGTCTCAGTCTCTGTCTGTCTGTCTGTCTCTCTCTGTCTCTCTCTCTCTCTCTCTCTTTTGCAAAAGACTCTAGTCAGCACGATCCGAACCATGCTGACCGTACACCAGCGCCGTTTGCGTATGGCGGTGGATCAAAGGCCGGGGCTGCTCCAGAACACAAGCCACAGCAGCCCGGCTATGATCGCACATCAACACTCATGGGCGCCCCTTCCTACATGGCAGGCGGTCGACCTGTGTACCCCTACCCGTACCCCAAACCCCCAACTTTCCCCTATCCCCCGCCGCCCCCACCCCCTGGAGTGCCGCAGCTTAGTGAAAGTGACTGTGCCGCCTTGTTTTCGCTTCTTCAAAAGTTCCGCGCCGGAAATTAGGACACGCGTCCCTAGGTGATAGCCATTTCGACATTCTTTGATAAAGTCCCACTGTGCGCGTTTTGTGGACCAATTATTGACAGTAATTTCCAATCTGCTATTATCATTTCCCGATTTAAATATACTTTTTTCACTTAGCGATTTTTAAAAATATTATAGTTGTACCATTTTCTTAGACTTTAAATTTGTTTGTTTTTCTTTCTTCTTATTTTTAAGTCGTCAAATTAGCTTTGTGTATTATGAACTTTGTCGCAGGTGAACGTGCATAGTTCCTTGACAAGTTATTTTTCATTTGTTTTCTTTTATAGTTGCTGACTTTGTTATTTTTTGTTGACATAACCAAGCAAGAAAACCGTAAACATTCTGCTGAACTTAGACTAAGCGCGTGATAAACATTGTGTTTCTTTGCCGTGTATTCTTTTATTGAGTTTATTTAAAGCATTCTATAGATATTGATATTAGTTGATTTTTATTTTTTATTTTGTTGGATTATTTTTTTGTGACCATATTAATTTTGTATTATATTTTTCGTTACATTTGTGTTTTTACCGACATGCAAAATCGTAATTTAAATACTGTTCCGAAACGAACAGACGAACTGAGAATTGGCCATCTTAACATATACCATCTAGTTAACAAGGTGCCCGATTTATCTGTGTTCCTAAACACGCCCTTACATTTTTATATTTTTGGTGTGTCCGAGTCAAGGCTTAAAAGTTCAATAAGGGATAACTCCATTTCTGTCCCAAATTTCTCAGTACTCCGCAGAGATGCCTCAAGCCCACAACACACTGGACTAGCTGTATATATACATAATTCAATACTTGGTAACGTCAAACGGCGACAAGACTTAGAGTCAGCTCAAGTGGAAAGCTTGTGGGTAGAAGTGAAGACATCGAAATCACCCCCCGTCCTCATTGGCTTTATTTATAGAAATCCCGCAGCCAGCTGGGACTGGTATGATGACTTCGTAGCAATGATGGATAGCGTAAATCAAAATAAAGCTGACGTTGTTCTTTTGGGCGATTTTAATATTGATCTTTCTAAATCTAAAGGGTCCAATGCTGCATGGGTGTCAACAACAGCACTATTCGGTTTAGAACAGTTAATTAAAAACCCCACTAGAACCACATGTACATCTTGGGGGTTCTTTCTCCGGGTACTCCGGTTCTTCCACCCCCCCCCCACCCCCCACCCCCCACACTTTGGTACCGGTCTCAGGCCACTTTACAAATTTCAAATACAAGCGATCAAAAATCTCTGTAATTTCAGTAGCTGACTGGCCCTTCGTTTGTCTTGTACTGTGTTTGTACAGTGTTTGTCTTAAATGGCGTAAATCCGTGTCTGTTTCGTGAGTGAGTGTGTTGGGTTTCAGGCGCGGCGCTTTGAGTCGATTTCCCCAAAATTGAGAAAAAGCGCCTATATAATAACGGTATTATTATTATTATTATCTTCAACCCTGATTGATCATATTTATGTGACAAATGATGATAAAATATCAAATGTACATGTTCCCTCCTTAGCTGTCAGTGACCATAACCCAGTATGTTGCAGTCTCCATGAAACTAGACAAAGAGAACAAAAAGAGACATAAAACAATTAAATATCGTTCTTTCAAAACATTTAATAACGGCGACTTTCTGCGGGATCTGCGCAATACTCCTTTCAGGGACGTGTATAACCACACTTCTCCTGACAGTGCCCTGTCGTACTGGATGGATCTATTCCTTGGAGTCCTAAATAAGCATGCGCCCATACGAGAAAAACGAGTTAAGCACTCTACCCTGCCACCCTGGTTAACAGTAGATGTCAAACAGGCCATGTCATTTAGAGACAAACTTAAGAAAGAAAAACAGTTTGATGAATATAAGAAACAACGAAATCGTGTTAAATACTTAGTGAGAGCGTCAAAAAAACTGTTCTTCCAGGAAATGATTAGGGACAATAAATATACAGCATCGGTGTGGAAAGCCTTGAACGTTATAACAAAGGGTAAATCAGCCCCTGAAATACCATCCCATTTGTCAGCTGATATATTAAATAAGCACTTCCTATCGACAGCTGAAACACTTGCTCAGTCAGCTGCAAGTAGTAACGCAGAGTACCAAGTTCCTAGTGTACTGGAAAAATACTGTGAGGCCAAAAATATACTGCAGACATTCATCATTCCTGATATTACCGTCGCTGAAGTCGGCAAATTCATCTCTAGCATGCCGAACAAAAAGTCCACCGGGATGGATGGTATAGACAACAAAATTCTGAAAATGTCACTACCATATACGGTAGAGGCACTCACTTATATCTTTAACCTCTGTATAAAACACAGCACGTTTCCAACTATTTTCAAAGAGGCCAAGGTAATTCCAATCCCTAAATCAAAAGATCTTGAAGATGTCAATAACTACCGTCCTATCTCACTTTTGTCGGCCCTGTCAAAGCCCCTTGAAAAACACATACAAAAACACCTCCTCGATTTTCTAGAAAAGGGCAATTTCATAAATATTCATCAGTCCGGCTTTAGACCGAAACACTCATGTCAGTCAGCACTGGCACACATTGTAGACAGCTGGCTGGAATCAATAAATAAAAACCTGATGTCTGGAGTTGTTTTCTTAGACCTACAAAAAGCATTTGATCTTGTCGACCATGACATTCTCTTAAAGAAGCTAGCAGCATACCATATAAGTGAAACTGCCATAGCATTTTTTAGATCATACCTAAAAGACAGAAAACAAAAGGTATATACTCATGGAAAATACTCTAAACAAGGACAAGTTAACTACGGTGTCCCCCAGGGGTCGATCTTGGGACCTCTTCTATTTATAATATTTATTAATGATTTGCCTTTGCATATTACTAACACTGATGTTAATTGCAACCTGTTTGCGGACGATACGAGCCTCCATGTTTCGGGTAAAAAAACAGCTGACATTAACATTAGCTTACAAAGTAGTCTCAGCGAGGTTTCCGACTGGTGTAGAGAGAATCATATGGTTCTTCATCCAGGAAAAACAAAGAGTATTTTAATCACTACACGACAAAAACACCAACGCCGACCACAGCCGTTACATTTACAACTGAACGCTAAACCGATAGAACAAGTCACAGAGCGTAAATTCTTGGGAATACACTTTGACGAACAATTATGTTGGGAGACGCATATAAATACAGTCTGTAAAACCATTGCTAAAAACACTTTCCTGTTGTCCCAGCTTAGACAAGTAACGGATACACATACTCGTAAACTGTTCTTTCATGCCCATATCAAGTCTCACGTTGATTATGTCTCCACAGTGTGGGACGGTTGTAGTGATGTTCACATGAACAGGTTAAACTCTATATATAAAAGAGCTGTCAAAATGATAGATACGCGGCCCATTCCTACCACAGACAAATTTAGACATCTAAACATTCTCGGCCTGCGTCAACAACTTAATTTCAACAAATGCATCCTCATGCACAAGATATTAAATAGCATGACACCGCAGTATCTAACCACCAAATTTATGCCACAGCAAGAACGCGAACGGTCCTCAAGGAACAATACTTTACCCCTACCTCTGCCTAGAATTGACCTCTTTAAAACTAGTTTATCTTTTTCTGGACCGTTTGTATGGAACACTACTCCTGCACATTTGAAGACTATAGCCTCACTTGGAATCTTTAAAACGAAACTTTTCGATTACCTGATGAGCCAAACATAACAACACTGGGCATTTAAACAAACCCTGATGGTTAATGCTTTTATGTAATATAATTATGCATTTATTTATATTGTTGGTATATGTGTGTGTGTGTGTGTGTGTGTGTGTGTGTGTGTGTGTGTGTGTGTGTGTGTGTGTGTGTGTGTGTGTGTGTGTGTGTGTGTGTGTGTGTGTGTGTGTATGGTATAAGATGAATGTTAAGTGTTATTATTATTTTGTGTCTTTTTTTTTTTAAATTTTATTTTATTGTTGCATGAAATAATATGTGTAAATATAATTCTTTATTATTATTATTATCTTTTAATTTATTTTATGTTGTAGATGTTAGCAACGGCAAGTTTGTAAAATGACGATTTGTTTCTGTCAAAACTTTTTACCGTTGATAAATAAAGTTTCATCATCATCTCTCTCTCTCTCTCTCTCCTCTCTCTCTCTCTCTCTCTCTCTCTCTCTCTCTCTCTCTCTCTCTCTCTCTCTCTCTCTCTCTCTCTCTCTCTCTCTCTCTCTCTCTCTCTCTCTCTCTCTCTGGCTATGTCTATAAAATGGCTATGTCTATGACGATGTCAATGCATCAACCGTTGATAAATAAAGCTTCATTGAATCATTGAATATCTCTCTCTCTCTCTCTCTCTCTCTCTCTCTCTCTCTCTCTCTCTCTCTCTCTCTCTCTCTCTCTCTCTCTCTCTCTCTCTCTCTCTCTCGGTCTACATCCGTTTTTTTCTTTTTCCCTCATTTTAAAAAATGCCTTTCTGGAAGCATTTTAAACACTCGCTCAACGCAAATCGCCAGTTTCCAGTGTCTTTGGAGCATTTATGCCGTGGACAGAACGAAGTGTGTGGCGGTAGAGAGAAAGCTCCACTAGTATATAACTCTTACTTGTGAGAATAATGTCACAATTTTATTAGGTATCATAATAACTGAAAACACCCTCGTATTTCTGACGTAACGTGGCAGTCAGATGTGTCCATGGTGTTTCTTTCGTATATTTTTATATTGTTGTTTAAAAAAAAAAAAAAAACCACATGTGAACAATATTACTGTGGTGTCGTTTGTTTTGTTGAATAAGTCACTGGCGTTTCAGTCTTATTCCATTTAGCTCAGAGGTCACAGTTTAAGTTAATAGTTTCCTCTTAATATAAAATACCACATCAGGAAATAGATTGAACCTGATAGTTCGAGGATGTGCCAGTTTAGTGTGGCGTCTTCCGGCAGTTCAAGGGCGTTGCCAGGATAGCTTGGCGCCTCTAGGCGCCAAGATATTCTGGCAAACACCCTTGAATTATCGTGGTCGATTGATTGAAAAACTTTAACGGGTCCCTGTTTTTGTTGTTGTTGTTGTTGTAATGTGTTGGGGCAGAATAGCAGGCTGTTCTGGCAACACCGCGAAGTATCATGGTTGAATTAACGAAGTACCATAATCGATTTCTATTAATATTATTATTAGTATTACTATTATTTTGCTGCGTTGTAATGTGTCGGGGCTGAATGAGTCGGTCAACTGTTTTATACCACACGGCGGGAATCTTTACTAATTTGTTTCCCTTGGCGTCGTGTGTATGTTGATAAACTTGATGTTGTATTAGTTTTGCTATAACTGGCAATCTTCCACGGAGATTCTTCTGGCTTTTCAAGATCTATCACGCAGACTATGACTGACTCCCCTGGGATATATCCGTGCCGCAGAACCAACCCAGTCATCTCTACTGTAAAACTCTGGTCACCTCCGCCTGGTGGGGGATATACGTGCGTGCAACTGATAGACGAATTTTTAAAAAAAAGTTACGTAGGTCAAAACCTGCGCGTCTGTTGACGTAACGCAAACAGTGGACTGATTAAAAGCCCGGACAAACAAGTGATATCGCAAGCCGTGCGCGGGCCCACTGCAGCCGTCGTGGGTACGAAGACGTTTTGCTACTGGGGAATCCAGTGTCTTCGTCCAGATACATGCAATTTTGACTTGCTTCGGATTTGTGAATATCGTCTATTGAAGACTGTGGTGATCCTGTGATGTCAAACTGTGGGCCATTTAACTGTGGAATTGGAACAGAACAGGACACAGCAGCTTTATAACAAAAATCGGACAGTCTATCCGTTTTTTGTTTCTTTTCTTTTTCCCTCCCCCCCCCCCCCCCCATCCACCCCCCCCCCCCCCCGGCCCTTCTTTTTAATGATGTTTTTATGGTGTTAGATTGATGTCGGCCGAGGTTCATCCACTTCGTAGGGGAAGTTCCCCCTTAGCATCTCGAGTGCAAAGTTCCCAAATTAACTACTTTTCCTTTTCCAAGCCTTATCTGCAAGAGACACAGATTCACAGGGACCCTGGCAGCCACAGGAGATCATGAGAATCTATGCCTCATGCTGATCAAGATTTGCTCCATATGTAGGTCAAACTGAGAGGGCTATTTCGAGTTATACCCTGAGGCAGGTGTGGGGTGCTGCATGGGAGTAATAAGAGCTCCAACAAATATTTACGTAGCTCCTTATATAACATGGCTGGGCACAAAGCCCCCTAGCATACGGCGTCCCTCATCGAGTGCAAAATGGATGGGTGGAGGATGAGAGAGAAGAAAGAGTGCAGCGACTGAGCTGGAGGCCGTTGACAAAGGCCACGTTATCTACCTGTTAGTACACACTGGTTACATGCCTCGATCCGATAACCATCATGCAGATGGGATAAAGGGAAGATTGAACATTATGTCGCTGCAACGTTTTTGCCCAAAAGTGAATGATCCGCCAGCGGTAGCGAATCGAGGGAGACAAACAGTGTACGCTCGCTAACGTTTACAGGTTACTGACTAGGACTTGGTTAGTAATTATAAATTAGTTCTGTGTTCTGGAATCTGCACCAACTTTATTCCACCCTGCTTCAGACATTCGTAACAGCAGGCATGGGATTATCGTTTCGTAATCGATCACCTCTTCACACAGGTAGTAGTAGATAACAGCTACTTGCTACTAACCTGAAGTCTGCAGGGGCTTATGATAATCTCTATCTCTTGCAGATGGATGGAGGAGTGTGAAGGTTTTCCGAGTGAGCCAAGTTCCTTCAGGGTCCCTCTTTCTTGTTCCTTCCGTAAGGATTTCCTTGATCGTGTGCATCTGCGGATAACACACACACACACACACACACACACACACACACACACACACACACACACACACACACACACACACACACTTGTCAACCGCCGTCGATGTACAGAAAACAAATGTAAAGTTAAGACCTTTAACAATAAAAATGTGCGAGTTTAAATTCTACCTACGCCCACATAACAAAACAAAAATAAATAAATAAAAAGCTGACTGGCTGGTTGGCTTGCTTGCTGGCTGGCTGGCTAGATCGATAATCGAACGCCAACCACCAGCAATACCGTTTTCAAATCATTATACTCTTAGAAAGTCGCCCCCCCCCCCCCCTTCCCACTGCCACATATAAGAAATGGATGCTTTGTCGGTGTCAAAACTGACTCGGTCCCAGGCACAAGCGCTGATAATCAGGCAGTATATCAGGCTATCACGCTCGATGATGTCTGGCCGGACTGAAACAGAAGTGCCGGAAACATTCCCCTGCGGTATATACTGTAAAAACGACTGGAATCCTTCATAAACGCGATGCTTATGTGTGTATGGAATGTCTGCCCCATGGCATGACTACTACTTCAGTTTTGTTTGAGTAGTTACACATGTTCCCATCACAGTTACACAGTGACCTTTCCACAGTCTGTGACCCCTTTTATAAGGTCAAATTCTGAAATTTATGACGTCGTCCGAATGCCGCATTTACAGTTTAGAAAATAGGCTGGACCGTCCATATTAGTTCAAGGATAGCGCCAAGCTTGGCGCCTTCAGACGCCAAGCTATTCTGGCACTTATCCTTGAAATAATTATGCTCGAGCAATTTCCTGCTGTAGTGTATCAGTGAATGCCTTAGGTACCTTATGAATCTTCTGTCTCACGGATCAGTTGCATGAGTGAGCTTAGCCCTGCGCCAGCCACTAAGCAAGGCGCTCCGCTATAGGGCTCGGGGAATTCCCCCGCGTTGCCTAGCAGCCTCGGCACGTCAGCCGCCATCTTAAGAGGGTAGAATAGATAGTAGCGAAGTAGTGTTTCAACGCGTTTTTCTTCATGTTTCTTCCTCTTTGGAAACAAACAAAAACAGATTCTGGTTAGCGGTTTCCTACGGTGATGGCAAGGCTTGCTGTTATTGTCTATAGCACGTCAGGACTTTCCTGACATTGTCCTGACAGCGATTTCCCTATGAGGGCCTTATCGCGAATCCTCTCGACTGATGGCCGCCACGACTAGCGTGATGACGTCAGCTTCCAGAGCCCTATAGCGGAACGCCTTGCCGCTTAGTGGCTGGCGCAGGGCTAATCTCACTCATGCAACTGAGTCCAGGTCTCTAAGAAAAACTTTCGTGTATGGCAAGGTCAAGAACTTGAAGAGTCGTCCTACCCTCGGTAACGAAAAGAGTATCAGTGGCTACCCTTTCACATTCCTGTTGTGAACACCTTCTTCTGGTCTGAAACGTCATACGGGCCCTCATGCGTCCCGATGATGCCGTGCGCGTATGAGGTTCAAGGGCCTATGTCAAGCTTGTGTGTACTCATGTTCCTCGGGCTGAGGTGACGTGTGGTACCTGTGGATGGAGCGTCTGAAGTGTTCTGCAAAGATTATCGCAACGCTACTGCATTTCAAGAAGTAGCTCTTGATTCTTTGACCTTTTCATCGTGTATCAGTTCGCCACTGATCAGCGGTGTCTGTAAGTCCTTTGAATTCCGTCATCTCTTCTGCACGAGGAAAAGATTCTCATGAGTCTCTGGAGCTCGTGAGAATCAACGCCTCCTGCTGACAGACTTAGCTACTTCCATATGCTTATATGTAGAAAGTTATGCGGGATTAAATGCAAGACGGTTGCGGTTGCACCTGGCGTGTCTAGACATGACGCCAACAGGATGCACTGTGACGTTGACATGTCACATGACCGGTCACGCCATTGCAGCACGTGCAACTCATTTGCATGACAGCGCCGTCAGGAACTGGGTCGCCGGAAGGAAAAGGGTTCAGTTATAGCTGAGAATGACGGGAAGAGTATGCTCGACATGCCCGTTATGTAAACAATGGCATTTTCATACTCATTCTTATTCTCACTCACACACGAACGGCACATGCCAGCCCAATGCAAGAGGTATAAATCTTCATGTCCCCGCGAATGCGGGGCTCATGAGGATTTATACCTCATTCTGAACCCATTTTCATGCGTGTTTTCAATGTGGGGGAGGCATTTGGGCGTTACGCGCAAGCTTTTAGTAGCGTCGATCTCCTCTCGGTTTTCCTGTATTTTCCATACACGCTCGAAACATATGGTCCTTTTTTACCATCCTATACGCGCCGCGCACGACTCAGCACAGTTAGTCCCGTTTGCAGTTTGCCAGCTTGCCAGCACACCTCTGCCACCAGACAAGTGCAACAATACGCTTTACCTGTCCTGTTTTTAACCATGCGTTACAGACGGTCATTCGCGACTCATATGTGCGGCTTGTTAGTCACTCCAGTCCACCCAAGCAATAATGTTTTAGTGTAGTCTGGAATGTTCACTCCCTTAGACTCTCTCTATGTAGGATATTGGTGAGGTTTTGTTTGCGGCAACGAACGACTACCAACAACAAACGATAGCGATATCAACTCAACGGCGGATAACCATCTTGTTCCTTACGCATAGATGGACAATGCTCCAAGCATCTCCGGGCTCATGAGGATCTATGCCTCTTGGAGATGTTTGGAGTGTTGCCCGTCCGCCGCGACTGATTTCGCTTTCGTTCGTTCGTTGCCTGCGAGTCTTTCGTCGCCAAAAAAAAAAACCCTCACTGTTGCTTCAAGGCGCTACTATGTTCAGACTACCCTCTGTCATGGTCAGCTCAGTTCATTTCAGTCCAGTTCCGTCAAGTTTCGATGTCTGCGCCGGGAAAGGTCCATACGCGCTCCACCCCACCACTCAGAAGTCTTCCTTTCGATACTGGTCTTGTTTACTGTGGTTCTTTCTCACAGCCTTTCGGGTCTCTGCGTCGGCTGGCTTTCTCCACGCCTCGACTACGGAGGTGATCGACTGTGTGGTGGTGCCCTTGGCTCTGTATCATGGTCAAACCTGTGTTTTGTAAGCATTAATATCAGACGTACGCAGGTTTTTGAAAGCTATACGTATGCTGCAGCAAAATCATGCCTTTACAAGTCTCAGAACGCGTTAATGCATGATAGCAGGCAATCATGCTTACGGTAGGTAGAGCGTCATATTCATAAATCATATTTCTGGCAAAATAACTCATTTTTTAAATTTATTAACTCATTCTCCCCCTGACAAACCACAGCAAGATATGGATCGACCATGATAGTTCAAGGGTGATGCCAGAATAGCTTGGCGCCTATGGGCGCCAAGCTATTCTGGCATCACCCTTGAACTGCCATAGTCGATCTGTGTCCTGAACCACTGCAATGCGGTCCGGCTCCAGAGGACAACGGCAACATTTGGGGGATTTCGGCCTTGGGGTACAATGAGTTAACGAAAGCAACGGTATCGACTTTACTTGAAATCGGGCTTTACGGAGCTATGAACACGAATTGCCGTTGACTAGTTATTGTATAATCTGATGGATAAAACAGCATATGCAGTCTTTTTCTTTTTTTTGGGTTTTTTTTTTTTTTTTTTTTTTTGATCTTTTTTTTTAATTAAACAGACACTGCGTTTGGCCGGCATAGGCAACTACTATGGAGAGTCCACTACCACCGGCCCTTACTGAATGTGAAACTTTGTGCATTGTCTGACTTACTTCTGATATAGGAATAACCTGTATTACGGCATATTCTTAAAGGTATGGTGAGGATGGTTCAGTAATTCCTTGTCTGTTGCCAATTTTGCTCATTAACCCACATTTTCCAACTCGCTA
Organism: Semisulcospira habei; assembly: GCA_036245525.1. Classification (NCBI taxonomy): domain Eukaryota; kingdom Metazoa; phylum Mollusca; class Gastropoda; family Semisulcospiridae; genus Semisulcospira; species Semisulcospira habei. The sequence continues at coordinate 226,491,517 of BTPG01000002.1, read as the reverse complement.
ATCCGTTACAGAATCAGTTCCACTGTCTGGGCCAGCTTTTTCCATCAACAAGAGGCATAGATTCTCATCTGCAGTCGCAGGGGCTCATAAGAATCTATGCCTCTTCAGTGCTTGTCTAGAATGAACATTTATTCCCACCACTGCTCCTTAGACGGAAGAGGTCCGTTACCAGAGTATCTTACTGATCCCGGTGAGATTTTGAACGGTTGAAAGCAGGTTCTGGAAGTGGAATGCGGGTTTACCAGAACTGGCTGACCAATTATGTACTAGTCTTTGATCTGGACCTTTATGACCAGGGTCTTAAGATCCAAAATCACTTACCGGCACAGATTTATTGGTCGTGTCGGTCTAGACTCTTAAAACAGACCGATGATGCCCGGACGTCATAGGCGAAGGCCCACCACTACACTGAGCACAAGGCGAGGAAGACTGCACGAGTTACGTGCCCATGACAACAGCTCCGAGTGTCAATTGACGATTTCAGACGTAGGGAACAATTTCAAGCGTGTGGACGAAACCAGTGGATTAAAAGCTATGCGATATTGCTTTTTTTTTTTTGTTTTGTTGTCCAGGCTATTAACTCATTCGCGGCCAGCCGCATCCGGATCGGCGCGGCTTATGCTTCGCATTCGGATGCCGCGGGCTGGCCGCGAATGAGTTAATCCACTTGCACGGTTTTTGTCGAAACACGCGCAATTTTTACCTACCTCTGATTTCCGGAAATCGTCTGTTAGTATAAACAGTGAGCAAAGGTTACAAAGTAAAGTAGGTAAAAGCAGTGTCAAGGGAGAGAAGTGTGCATGATCGACCAGTGATCATAGATCTACTTGGTCAAAGCACACCCAAAACAAAAAAAAAGTGTGCATGGAAATTTAGCTCTAGGTGGAGGCATGGAATGCACAGTAGAATGTGGCTGTCTTTGCAGGTAGGCAAAAGTTCCTG